>JADRCH010000143.1:5369434-5480518 GCA_019843965.1 Rhynchomys soricoides | reverse complement strand
AAGCAAGAAAGCAAGAAAGCAAGAAAGCAAGAAAGCAAGAAAGCAAGCCAGCCTTGGTGTTCCTGGTGTAGAGGGAGGGAAATGTAACTGGCCCTGGAACACATGCCCAAGTGTCCTGGACAAGCTAAAGCAAGTTAAAACAATTAACCCCCCCCCCAAATCACTATGAAACAAAAACAATGTAATTTTGTCGTTCGCACAGGTATCTACTTCCCATTAAGTTATAAATATTACAACATGCTTATAATAGTCAATAGAACAAAGATTTGGCACAAAAAGCTCAGAAAAATGGGGAGGGAAAAGAAAAATTACTGGGTAAATCTGTACCTCCTAAGACATCACCAAGCAGAAATCTGTGCTGGTGAATTCATCATGACAAAGGCTGGAGCTCTATTTGAACTGACAACTAATCACAATTAGAACATTAGGTGCTAATGATGAGAAAAATAAATCTATGGATTTTTAAATGCTGGATAGAACAATGATACGTTTGAAATGATTGCAAAGAGCGTATTAGCAAAGAGAATAAGAGGTTGTGCAAGATAAGTGAAGAAAATTATTTTTAATTTAAGTCAAAGAGTGGGAAAGATATGATAGACCAAACTCACGTGACTGATAGTGGATTAGGTCATCCTGACCCATATAAAGATGGAATTTCACTCAAATTTTAACTTATCTTGGAATTCAGTCCTACTAGAAATCAGGTTCTACCATAGAAAACAACCCAGAAGGCAAAATAATTAAGAATCCAAAATAACTACTGGCAAATCAATCAATCCTACATTTACTTTAATTAATCAAGAATGAATATATATAATTAGTTTGGCGGTCTTTCTAGTTAATATTTTATTTTAAAAGAGATCTAGTGCTGTTCTAATACTACACAGAAGTTCTGAGTCATCTTATTCTTCAGTTCATTTGATTAGTTTCTCAGTACAAAATATTTAGCTGTTAACTAACTTAGAATTCACGAACATTTAAGAATAAGTATATTCCATGAACTACTATTTACTTATTTATTTATTTAATTTTTTTTACACTCCAGATTTTATTCCCCTCCTGATCTACCCTCCCACTGTTCAAATCCCATACTTCTCTGCACCCCTGTTTCCATGAGGATGTCCCATCCCCCAACACACCAGACCTCTAAACTCCCTGGGCCCTCCAGTCTCTGGAGGGTTAGTTGAACCTTCTCTGACTGAACCTAGAATCAGCAGTCCTCTGCTGTATATGTGTTGGGGTCCTCATATCAGCTGGCATAGGCTGCCTAATTGGTGGTCCAGTGTCTGAGAGATCTGTGGGATCCAGGTTAATTGAGACTGCTGGTCCTCCTACAGTATCGCCCTCCACCTCAGCTTCTTCCAGCATTTCCCTAATTCAACCACAGGGGTCAGCAGCCTCTGTCCATTGGTTGGGTGTAAATATCTGCTTCTGACTCTTTCAGCTACTTGTTGGACCTATTAGAGGGCAGTCATGCTAGGTCCCTTTTTGTGAGCACTCCATAGCCTCAGTAATAGTGTCAGGACTTAGGGCCTCCCCTTGAGCTGGATTCCACTTTGGGCCTGTCATTGGCCCTCCTTTTCCTCAGGCTCCTCTCCATTTCTGTCCCTGATGTTCTTTCAAACAGGAACAATTATGGATCAGAGTTTTAACTGTGGGATGGCAACCCCATCCTTCATTCAATGCCCTGTTTTTCTGCTGGAGGTGGGCTCTACAAGTTCCCTCTCCCCACTGCAGGGCATTTCATTTAAAGTCCCTCCTTTTGAGTCCTGAGAGTCTCTTACTTCCCAGGTCTCTGGTACATTCTTGAGGGTACCTCTAACCTCCTACCTCCTGAGGTTGCCTGTTTCCATCATTCTGCTGGTCCTCAGGTCTTCAGTCCTGCTACCCCACCCAATACCAGATCATGTTCCCCTCTTAACACCCTCATGTCCACTTTCTCTCCCAGGTCCCTCCATTCTTCCCCCCTTGTGGTTGCTTTCTTCTCCCTCCCAAGTGGTACTGAAGTATCCTCAATTGAGCTCTTTAGCTTATTGACCTTTTTGAGTTCTGTGAACTGTATCTTGGGTATTCTGTACTTGTTTATTTTTTCACGTGCTAATATCCACTTATTGGTGAGCACATATCATGCATGTCCTTTCGTGTCTGAGTTACCTCACTCAGAATGAGATATTCTAGTTTGATTCATTTGCCTGTAAAACTCAGGATGTCTTCATTCTTTAAACATTTGAAGAATTTCTTGTCTATTTGGATTTTACATACTTAACAGTCGTTATCAGGTTTTATCCTAAATAACAAAAATAACAAACTAAAGAAGAAAATAGGTCATTTTAATACCTAAAGTCTAATTTGTTTATCATATTTTATTTGAAAGATGTATTTTTATAATAATTTCTACAAGAATTATTAAAATATAATTTTATAATATCTCTTTTCTTCTTCATCTTTCTTTTCTTTAAATATATATATATAGTCACTGTCAAGATAATTTAAAATTGAATATATATATGTATATGAATATGTATGCATATTATATATATATAGTAGCTGTCAAATTGAAGTCAAATTAAATATATATGTATATATATACATATGCATAAACATGAATATATATATATATATATATGTATGTTAGTAAATGCAAATGAAAGTATGACTTTTAGGAGCAAAACAACATTTGTGTTGATTCTAGAAATTAATACCTTTAGAGATGGCATACCATAACCTCCAATCCTCAGTCCATCATTTCTGCTATATGATGACTCTCTAGAAAAAAGACCAAAAAAGGCAAAGAAACCCTAACATTACTGATTTTGATATGGTTAAACAGTTGTATGACCTGGTATTTACTACTAGTCTTTCCGTTTTGTTCTTTATTACTCTTACCATTTATTAAAACAGCAGCTCTTTTAATAGGCCTAATTTTTAACTTTACTATTATTTCTTCTGGTATTTTTATTTTATACTTAACTAATAGTTGATGATTTAAATATCATATAAGGTATTTTCATGTAAAATTAAAAGTTCAGATTTGAATTTTCTCAATATATGTATAAGACATTTAAAAAATTTAAAAGTGCAACTATAAACAGCCATTTCTTCAACCAATAGCATTTTTATACTGTAAATATATTCAGGAATCATTATTTTAGTTTTTCTAAGTATAACCTCAATCTTGTGAGTATTTAACATTTTTAATTCATTTATAGTATGGTCTTTTATGACTAAATTCTAAAGCATACTAACATGATTCTCTCAAAAGTAATAAAACCTGGTAAAAAATGTGGACAGGAACTTGAAAATTTAGCATGTATGTGCTTTAAAATCTCTTGTTCAACTCAAATGATGAGTTGAGACAGACATAAAAGGAACAGTTGTTAAGCTTTTCTGAGAAAATGAAATTAACTTATTGCCCAAATCCATTCAGGACTTCCTGTTTTAATCCTTTCAGAATGAATATTTGTTTTTTACAAAATATTAATCAAAAGTCTCCTATGTAAAACAAGCTTTTCCATGTTTCTCATTAACAAATGCTTTCACAGCAGAGCTTTAGAAATATTGATTTAGCCAGAAATATATAGCATGATCAGCATGATAACTGTTATATCAGTCAGCATCGCTCTTATACAATTTGTAATGTTTTTTGTTTGTTTGTTTACTTTTGTTAACTTGCAAAAGTATTTATCACCCCAGAAAGTAGTCTCAATGAGGAATTCTCTGGATTAATCTGCACTGTGGGCCTGCCTGTGAGGAATTTTATTAATTGGGTTGAATGTATTTGGAGGATTTACTCTGAGTGTTGATAACATCATTGGAGGGGTTAAGTCTTGCATTAAAAAGAGAGAACACATCAATGTTATTTACATCTTGGCAATATGTCCACTTAGAAGAAATATAATCAGGCTCCATACTCTAGACCTAGCTAAGTATATTTAGCTGGTGAAGCTATTGGTCTCAGAAGAGAATTTACCACAGTCACTTTCCTAAAACTATACAATCCTTAGTGGAATTTTAAATACTTATAACCATAGAGAAGTATTGACTTAACCTCTCATCAAATAAGCTTATTCTGCACTAGAAAGAAACCATCACAGACAGTTACAACTAGTAAAAGTAGAGAAAAAAAATCTGTCTGTGGAGTGCCTAGCTTCATGTGATACTTCTTGAATACAGCTTGCACAGGTAAGAATCAGGGAATTTCACAGAAGAATTGGCAGAAGGATTGCAAGAACTAGAGGACCAGGAAGCCTGCTGTGAGATTGTACCCTCCAGCTATGCAGGGAGACCCTACCCATGAAATCCCCAAAATGAGGCTAATTAAAAATGACCTGAACAATTCAACACTAGTTCCCATCCAAATAGATGCAGGGAATTTTGGGGACCAAAATGCTAAATGAAATTACAAGCAAATAACAACCCCAGGGAGATGGAAAATTAGTTTTTCTGTGAGATAAGCTCTCTTCTTACAAAATACCCAGTGGAAATCCATAGAAACATAAACATGTAGACAACACTAAATGACCAAGTAGTCTGTATATGTCTGTTTATTCATTTATATGTATGTGTTATGACAATGGTTGAAGAAGTCCATGAATCTGGGTAGCCATTGGAGTGGTAGGAGGAGGAGAGAGGGATGATATTTTAATTAAGTTTAAAAATTAATTTTAAAATGAAAAGGAGAGAACAATGAACACCAGCACACATGAATGATCTTATTGTTCACAGTTCTTTTTTTTTTATTTAGAGATTTATCCATTGAGAAGTACATGTAAGTATATAATGTAATAGGATCATATTCTTTCTCTACCCTTCTTTCCAACTCAGTTCCTCAAAGATTCCCTCCCCCTGGATATCTGCCTCAAATTTCATGACTTCTTCTTTAGTATTGTTATTTGCAATAATCTACCAATTAAAATTAGTGTTTCATGTTTAAATGGTATGGGCTCAACGACAAGAATATTGACAGCTATCTCCCCTTGCCCCTCAAAAATAAACATTCTCTCTCCCAAGGAGCTATTAATTGTCATTAGGTTCTCAGTTTTGAGTGTGAACCTGTGAATGAACTATTCTGTTTCTTGCTAGAAGTTTGGCTGATTTAAAATTTAGAAATAATTTCTTTATATTTAATTGCATAATTTTTCTACTTTCTCCACCTGAACCGCCCTATATACGCCCCATTGTTCTCTTTCACAATTTATATAAATATACATATATGAATATCTTTGATATATAAGTTAATAACATTGATAACACAGATACAAAATAGCATATATGTATGTATATATGTATGTATTCCTAAACCTGTAACTAAAACCTTCTCAGTCTACATAATATTGCATAAATTCTTATGCTATCAGAGTCAATCATTTGTTACTGGATAAGCAATGAGTTATCTTCCCTTTGTGGAAGACTATATCTCCTGATGAGTGAAGTAAAACATACTCATAGGCCATATCCACTTCACAAATGTTACATTTTATTCTTTTGTTTATGTGTTTAACTTGAAACACAAGTGGGAACCAGGAAATGAGAGGGGTTATTTGGGGGGGGGGGGGGGCGGTGAGAATGAGTTAAACCAGAGAGACTAGTAGATATTAGGTAAGACAAATATACAGAAGTAGAATGAATATTGTGGGTGGAAAAGATTCCTGCTTTTGACTATGGATATAATCTAACTGACTGCATGTAATTTCTGCCTTAACATCTCAATGACATACTATAATCTGGAAATTTGATGTAAAATAAACACTGAGGTCAATTAGATGTAGAAGTGTCCAAATTACATTATGGAAATTGTTGTCACTTGTGATAATCATATTTACTATTTTCACATAGATGAAAATGACACTGAGAAGTATTTTTCTTTAAAGTTCTATATTATCCTATATTAACAAGAAATTTCACCTTTTAATTTTAGAGTAGTCAAATTTATTCGGCTTGATAGTTTTTCTTATTACTCATGTTTTTGGACACTTAATTTTATTGGTATGTGTGTGTGTGTGTTTGTGTTCGCGCTCACGTGAGCATGTATCAGATTTCATGGCTGTGCATTTGCCTGGAGTGGTCAGAAGCAAGTATCAGATCCACTCTAGGTGTACTGGCTGGTAACCAAGTGCTCACACTTTCTAGGAGCCCCATGCACTTTATCCACTGAGCGGTTTATCCAGTACCACTGTTTTTCTTATTATAACTTACTTAAATATCTTTTGGTTATCTTGCCCAAAATACTTATAAAAATTTTCACTCTACCATCTAAATTGATGCATTTATTCATAGCTGAATAAACTCAACTACCCACTTAGGAATGATTAAAAGACAGTTAGCAGCAGTGTTCTGCATTGTTACTCTTGTATAAGCAATTTCACTAGGGTGGAACTGCTCAATTACTTTCACATATATACAAACAAAGCACTCTAAACATTACAGTGTTCTAGTTTAAAGAGAACAATAAAGTTTGCATCAATTTATATAAACAACTAGGTTTTTATTTTCTTACTCTTTTCCACATTACTGCTTTTACTAGCAAAGCCAGTTAACGGCCAAATCAACGACTGTACAATTTATAGAATATAGAAAAATATAGAACAGAGATTGAACTATGTTAGTCTAGTAAATACTGTGTATATAAGATGAAAATCTACTTTGAAGATGTGTAGTTTGCTTTTGAAAGCCAGGAATTCTGGAAATTAAAACAAAATCTATTTTCTGAAGGTTGTTTTCTTTTGTAATTATACATTACATTGCATTTTCCTTTTTAGTAAATGAATCACTTTGCCTGCATTTCAGCAGTCAACCTCTCAGGAAACTGTTTAAAGACTGCCTATATTTGTCAGTCCACCAGCCCCACTATCATTAACCCTGACTGAAGTCATGCCAAGCTGCCATTTACTTCAGCTTGCCTAAGTACAGTTTGATCTAGCGGCATCCAGATTTAATTGAAATCACCTATGTAGCAAATGGGACAATTTCCAGCTGTCATGCTTTGTCAAGTTGTCTAAGTGCATATTTAGTTGGTAGCTTAGTGGAGGTTATTCCCTAGTGCCATTAATATGTCCCAGTATCAAGTGAAGACAGACTGTGTCCTCAGTTCTTCCTCTTCTTTGCTTCCTTCATTTTCTTCTATCGGGTCTTTACTTCTTCTTGACTTTCTTTCCTTTTTTTCTCTTTCATTCACTTTCATACTTCCTTCTTTCTTCTTCTCCTTTCTTGTGTTATTTCATTTCTTCTCCTTTCCTTATTGTCCTTTCTTGTTCATGTTCTTCTTTTTTATCCATCCTAAAGTATGAAGTATTATGCTATAGGATAATGCTTTAATATATTCATGGGGGCTTTTGCTGTTTGGATGTAGAATCTTATCTGTTGTATCAATACACCTGAACAATTGTAACAAAATATCATATACTAGACAATTTATGAAGAATATAAATTTATTTTTACCACCTTATTTTATTACAATGAATTTTTCATCACAACTCTCACTATATTGAAATTTTCTCCTATATCTGTTTTATAAGAGAGTTTATTTCATTTGTTAAAGTTCTGCCCTTGTACCTTAGTCAACCCCATAATTTCCAACTTCTTAACATCTTTACCTTAGCGTTTTCCAGTAGCAACTATCAGGAGACTTAGAGCATATTAATTGAAGAACTTACTTTGCATTAAGTACCTGAGAACCATTTTAGAGTGTTTGTATTCGTTTTAATGATATGTTTTGAATTTAACTAAGATTTTGATTTTGTTCTTACTTTAAAGCATAGAGTATGAGTATTAGTAGTTTTTAAAGGAACAAAAGGATTATTTAGAAATTTAATTTGACTATAGCTTTATCATGCTTTCAAAAACAAGGAGGAAGAAGCAAATTAGAAAAATATCATGGAACCCTGTGCCATGATGTGGTCACTAGGATCACAGCACATGAATGTTTGTACTGTTACTTGCTTTTATACTGGTATATCAAGGGAGCACTGACTGTTAAAAAAGTGTCAAATGGCATACTCCCTCTAGATGGTAGTGCTTTGATTCATAGGTTTCTTTGAGTCTGATAATGTAATTTTCCCCTAATATAATCACTTGTATTATATTTATTGTATTGAATATATCACTTGTATTAAATTATATTTGTGTAATCCAAAGAGCTCAGGTTAAATAAGTCCATTTGTAACAGCAACAAAAGTACATGGGAAATGTTTAAATGTCACTAGTAAGATAGATGAGTAGGATGGGTGATCAAATATTCTTCTATTTTACACTACTATTCAACAAATTATTATAATATTTACTATTAATTTTACTTACATACATTTTATATTTTTTCTCAAGGATAAAATAGAATTTTGGAGGATAATATACTCTTATAAAGAAAATCACACTTAAAATACTGTGTGACCAAACAAATAAATAAGCAAGATTCTCCCTAGTATAAATGATACAAATGTTTCTGAGATTAATAAACACATCACAGAAAAATTTCACTTGTTTGAATACATTACCTCTGTATATTATGAAAACCATACTATTAAATTAACTGTATATCTAGGCCAGAAATTCTAATAATATCCCTCATATAATTTCTCATATATTACATCATATTTAGTATTAGTAAAACAACACCATAACTGAATAAAATTATCAGAAAATTAAAAAAATATATTAAAGTCAGCATGAATAGAATATAACTGAATTCTAAGACAAAACAACAAAACATAACTAAATAAGAAACGAATAATAAGAAAAATTAAAAAAAAAAAAAACAATCACACTGAAATTGGATAAGTCAAACAGAGGAAAAAGAACCCAGAAGTTATAAGAATCTGGGACCCACTTATGCATATACTCAGGAGTCACATAAAAACACTTACCTGGAAATCATAATATATACACACAGAGGATACTGTGCAGGCCCACTTTGGCCCTGTACTTGATACTTCAGTCTCTGTGAGTTCATATAAATTTTTCTCAGTTGATTTAGACTACCTTATTCTCCTGGTATTCTCCATCCTCTCTGTCTCATACAGTTTGTCTGCCTCCTCTTCTGCCTAATAAGCTCTTGGACTATGTGCCATCTCATGTAGTGGTCTGCAAGTCAGATCGGACACTGGTTTATCACTCGCATAAGCTTTGTGCTTCTGCTTCCCTAATGGAGTCTGCAGACAGGACAGCATTATAGATCAAAACTGTGTGGCTGGATTGGTATACATGCTTCCCCTTTTAAACATATTTTATAAAAATATCATAAAATAAGTATTTTTGAAAGGTAGATAACATATAGTCAAAAATTAAATTCCAGATTTCTAACTAGCATATATTTAAATACTCACTAAGCATAAAAAGGAACACCATAATGACAATCAGTCATGAAAAGACATCCATTGCAAGAAAGCAGTACTTAAATAAGCAGGCACTTAAAAAGAGCTCAGGGAGACAGACAGAGAGAAACAGAGAAACAAATATAAAGAATCACACAGAGAGAAACAGAGAGGGGGAAAGAGGATTGAGAATTGTGTGCTGGGATTGGAGAGAACATGATGTTCTTTCAATTAACCTGAGTGTGAATCCCAGCATTCATGTTGAGAGATCCAAATCTACAACACCTCTCCAGAGAATATTATGCTTATGTAGAATACACATACACAGACTCTTATGGTTAAAAGTTATGAATTGGTTCTAACGCTTTGTATTAATTTAACTCCCCAAACTGCGCTTCCAGACACTGAGGAATCCTGTCCCCGATTGGTAATAAAATTTTGCCATATAGCTAGTGACTGGGCAGAGAAATGCAGGCAGGACTTATAGATTGTGCTGGCAAGGGCCTGAAGGGGAAGAAGAACAGACAGGATCTCCATGATGGGGAAGCAGAAAGATCAGATTAAAAGGCCTGGCAACATGTAAAAATCAGTATAAGTGGCCACAGGGGCAGATGGCTAGAGGCTCAATCATTTGTAGTAAAGGATCTCAGTACAGATCAACTATTCACTGCTACAGTTAAACAGACAAATTACTTAATTAAAGAAAAGCAAGTAAACCTCTTAAATTTAACCCTCACAAGTAAATGCACGTAACCAAAATTATAAATAATAAAATAAAGCATTAAAAATATGAGTTCATTAGCATATAATTTTTTATTGTTCTGATGGTTAATTCATGTAAAATATCATCATTCAATTTTTACATTAGTATACATATTCATAGGTCAGCTGTTGTGTGGCAGTATCTACATTAATTCTGGAATTCAAAATAAAACACTATCAATTTTTAAAAACTCTGAAAGATATATTGATATAATACTTATGAATTGAACATGTTCTTAGCAATATAAAAGGTCATTTGGGAGACAGAGGAAGAGCATCATTACAGAAGGTAGAGTTAAAAAGATTAATCACACACACACAAAAAAAAACAACAAAAAAAAACCAAAAAACAAAACAAACAAAAAAATAGATTAACCACTAAGCAGCTCTTTCAAGTCAGAAACTTTTTTTGTTCACCATTGTAGATACAGTACTATATAACTATCTCAATGAAATGCTATTATTATCTTAGAAATAATTAACTATTTTGTGGACACTTTAAGGAATAATCTACAAGATTAAGATGCATGTAATAAAGTTAAAGGGGATATTTCATACAAGGAATTGTGCAAAACTTTAACATGTTAAACATGCTAAGTGGTTGAAGAATTAAGACATATTAAAAATGGTTGGAAATTGAAGAAGTTGTAGCAGGAGAAATGGGTGAAACTAAGGCAGAAACTTTGTAGAGCTTGAATTTAATTATAACTGCTGTCTGTGACCACTGAAGGACTTAGAATTGCTGACTAATTTTTTTCAATATGTTGATATATTTCAATAAGTCCTTGATTTGCATGGCTGCTGTAATGACATTGTAGGGCAATGTATAAATTCAAGTTCATAGATGTCAGTGAGTAATATCCCTACTATTGATGGCACTATCCAAAGCATGTGGATGATTTACAGTGACATTCAAAGGACTTATTGTTGAATAATGAAACATTACTTAATATGGGATAGAAGGGGAGAGAAATGTTAATATAAGTCTGTGCAAGATTTAGATATCAAAGACAACTTGTATGAACTCCATTCACAGGATCTAGTACCCAGCACTTTGGTTGGTTTTAAAAATTTAATTTAGCAATATGCAAATCTTAAGGTTATTTTTTTTTATTCAACACAGCTCACTTGACACAATGAAGCAAAAAACTCAAACTTGGCAAGAATATTTCATTATATGCAAGAAAATTGATATGCAGATTGAAGTTTACAAATTGATGGAGCTCCTAGTAAGGGAGAAATGTCTCAACATTAAGAGCACTTACTGGCTGCTCTTGCAGAGAGCTCAGGTTGGATTCCTAGCACTCATGTGTTAGCTCTGTAATCCCAGTTCCTGGGGAACTAATACTCTGATGCCCTTTCTTGACAACTAAGGGTATTATGCACAATTAAAGAAACCCATGCAGAGAATTTTTTTTTTAAAAAAAAAAATTATATGTTGTTTGTCATTCCCTTGAATGAAAATACATATTGACACTAATAAAAAAATTATAGGGGCTGAGGTGAAAGTACAGTGATGTAGACCACATTGTTCTCACAGAGGTCTTGAGTTCCCATCCCAGCACCCAAACATTGGATCCTGTTTGAAAGTCCTAAGTTCAGATTCTGAGGATCCAATGCCTTCTTCTGATTTTCATAAGTACAAGTATGATGTGTAAACATGCAAGTAAAATTTTTCATTCACATAAAATATGTAATCTAAGTAACAAATAATAATTTATAAAGAAACTCACTTATCCTAGGCTGTGGTGGCACACACATTTTAATGCTAGGTCTTTAGAGGCAGAGGCAGGCAGACCATTGTGAGTTCTAGGCCAGGTTGGTTGACAAAGATCATTCCAGGAAACCCAAGACTCCACAGGAATACCCTGTCTCCAGAAATCAAAAATAAAACAATAACAAATATTTTGAAGTTTGGAGCAAAAACTATATAGTCATCTAATCATTTATGCTATTGTATGATAAAAATAGTAAAGTAATATAGTTTTTTCTCAAGCTGACACTAAATAAAAATAATTTTTTATTCAGAAAAAGTGCTCTCAAGAAAATGAATAAACACATCTTATTTTGTGAATGTTCACATTGGCTTTAAATGTCTGATGGCTTTAAATAAACCAAGTACGATGTCATATCCTTTAAACAGGGAAGAACCAATTTGCCTTTATTATATAGTGTTTACACTGTGAGTAAATTATATTAATTTATCTGTATAGTTTTAATATTGTAATGGTAGCATTAAAGAATGCTTGCTGCTGAAAAATTTTGAGTTACCAATTGTTCAGAGAGGTAATGGACACTCATGAACTAAGTTATAATTCATTTCAAATAATTGCATTTAAATTGATATGATGTTTTTAATATTCCACATTAAACTAACAAACAAAGGGTCATAGTAAGGCACTACAATAATTTACTTCATTTCCTTCTAATTGATTGTCTTTTGAAGGAACACTATCAAGTCATGGAATGTATAAAACAAAGCGCTAAGAATTTTTCAGATTTCTTTGTAAATGACTGCTTCCTAAATCTAATAGAAGTTTTGTGTGAAATTCAAATGAGTGAAGAGCATCAAAGACATCAACAAAACAAAACAAAACAAAACCTCTTGCCTTTCTTTTCTAATTTGGAGAAGTAAACATCTTTTATCTCGTTTTTTTTTCTACCCGTAACTTTCTTCCTTTAATATCTTCACTATGTGAATACTCAAATAATCAATCTAATTCTTAATTCATCAAAACACTTTCCTTTTCTGAGATAATTCTACGAAGTTTTCCTCTGAAGTAGAATATCCAAGCTACTTTTCTTTTCTTGTTATACACATTGCTGAAATTCTGTCTCTAGAGAAGAAGCAAATAATGCCTTCCTTTCAACATTCAAGATACCAAGAACAAACTTAGGGAGGATACAAAGCAAGTCCACACTAGAGAATCAATGGAAGTGTGCAGTCCACTAACTCTTGAATAACACTCAGCATTTGAAGCCACAACTGTACATTGAAAATCTTTTCATCCAGTGTAACTTGTTTGCTATATTTCTTTATATATACTTTATTTATAATCTGAGTTTTTATCTACGTATTAGCACATGAGATTTTTTCAGTGATAGTGATGAAGGCAGAAGCCTTTAAACTGTATTTTAAATTATTTCTGTGTCCTTGTATGCATTAAATATTACTTTGTATGGCGGGCATTTAGGCATTTTTAACGATTTATTTTATTTTGTTGATGTGTTGGAGTGTGCATCAATGTTTGTGTATCTGTGTGAATGTACATGATCACTGTGATAGAAGCCATCGTATGCCAGTAGACAATATTATCTGACTTAACTTTCTATTAATCTTGGCCAATATTTTCAATGCAAATAAGTTTATAAGATGCTGTATTTAACAAACCTGCTTGGCATAAGGAAAGGTTATGCAAAATCCCCTGACCCCAATTTTGTCTTTTATATTTTCTATCTTCTTTATCTTTCTCATTATTCTGGCACCACCTATAAATATGCTCTCAGGTCAAGGTGAGATCCTGGATTTGGATTTCAATGAATCCATAACAATACAGACAAATAAGTTTAACTTCACTACACTCACTACACAGACATACACACACAAACACAGAATTATATTTATATGTTTGTAAGTATATATTTCTATATTAAATTTAAATATGTAAATATATTTAAATTATAAATATATTTAAGATTATTTGAATTAATGAAATATGAACATGCACATTACGAGATGAGTTAAGCTGTAGAAGAGCCCAAATCTAGGACAACATATATTTTATAGATTGTTATGATATTAAAAATGGGATTGTTGTTATTTAAGACAAGGAATATGAGCACTGAAGTATGCAGGATAGAGGACTAAATCGTTAGTGTAACAAGTGTGGTTTTTGATAGGAATGGAAATAACTGTTTGACACACTCTTGTAGAAAAAAATTGTGAGAGGAAAGCAGGTAGCTGATGCATGCTAATATTCCATATGTATGTTCAAGATTTTTTTATTATTATCAATTATTCCATTCATTTACATCTCAAATAATATCCCACTCCCCAGTTAATCCCTCCACCAACACCCCCATTCCAGGATATCCCACTTCCCAGTTAGCCCTCCAACAGCTCCCCACCGCACATCCACCCTCGCTCCTTACCTTTGCCTTTATGAGTATACTCCTCCACCCACCCACACTCACCCCACAACCACCACTCCAGCATCCCTCTATTCTGGGACATCAAGTCTCCCTGGAACCAAGTTCCTCCCCTTCCTTGCTGTCAGGTAAGACCATCCTCTGCTATATATATATATATATATATATATATATCTGGAGCTATGGATCCCCCCAGGTACACTCCTTGGTTGGTGGCTTAAACTCTGGAAGAACTGGGTAGTCAGGCCAACCTGCTGTTCTTCAAATATGGTTTCAATGCCCCAAAGCTCCTCCAGTCTTTCTATCAGCACCCCAGCAGGTTGGTTCCAAGCGTCCACATCTGCATTGGTCAGATGCTGGCTGGACCTCCCAAGGAACTGCTACACTTTGTTCCTGTCTGCATGTGCCTCTTGACCATAACACCAATGTTGGATTTGGTGTCTGAAGACATGATGTATCTTCAGGTGAGTCAGTTTCTGGTTGGCCCTTCCTTCAGTCTCTGTTCCATTTTTTATTCCTGCTCTTCCTTTGAACAGGAACATTTCTGGGTTAAAAAACTTTGAGATGGGTGGGTGGCCCCATCTCTTGAACAAGGGCTGTGCCTATCTACTGGAGGTGGTCTGCACAGATTCTCTCTCTCCATTCTCTGCACATTATGGCTAACCAATTCCATTGAGTCCTGGGAGCCTCATGATTCTCTGGTGTCTGGGACCCCCCAGTGGCTATCCCCATTACCTCATCACCCCTGCTACCTTTTTTCCCCTCTGTCTCCTACATTCTTTTCTCCTCTATACTACAGTTTCTCTGAGTTCTGTCTATTGTCTGTCACACTGTGGTTCTCTGGATCTATTTCTATCAGTCACTGAATTAAGTCTCTTTAAATTACAATTAATTATGCTAGGCTATGTTCTATGAGCATAGCAAAGTATCACAAAACATTTCATTAGCTTATTTTTTCATTGGTAATCCACTGGTGTAGGAGGCAGTCCGTTGATACTGGCTTCCCCAAGGTCTCACGTGATTGCTGCGTGGTACTCATTCCAAAGCCTGGCTGAAAAGCTCCTTTTCTTTCCCAATGTCTCCATTTATTCCTGGGACTTGAATGTCCCACCAGTCACTTTTGCCCAGCAATTGGCTCCCAGCCTCCTTTATTGACCAAATCAAGAACCAATTATGGAACCAGACCTTAGGATCTGCACCCGGCAAAAGAAAATATTAAGGAAGAAGAGAGACAGAGAATAAAGCTAGAATGGTAAAAACATAATAAGCTTTGAAAGTGTCTTTTTAACTGGGATGGGGAAAAGTAACTTCTAAAGAAAGCTAATATTGTGCTTTTGTTATTTTTCTTAAAGATAGGGTGATTAAATGGATTTGTCTTACAGCAATGTTTTATTGAATTATGCAGTGTTAGATATATAGGTGCCTGGATTATTATGGAGTCGATTTTTAGATATTGGGGAATCAAAAGGATCTATAAAGGTGTATGTTGTACAGGACAGTAAAAGACCAGATATATAATTTTGAAATCCAGAAAACACTATGTTCTACCTGGATAAATGATGATACACTGTTTCAAGATTCTTTCTCTTTGAAATGAACCTGTTCCTAAAAATGAAATATTCCAGGGCAGTTCTTCAGTATACTGCTGTAAAAACCATATATTTGGTAGATAAACATACTGGGGGAGAAGTGGATTATTTTATTCCACATGATGAAAATGTTGGATTTGCCTTTCCAGTTACTATTCTCTCTCTGGATTTGCCTTTTTATAAATCCCCACTAGAGCACACTATCATAAAACTCTAATACAAGAAAAACTTTACATTCTTCAAATATCAGTCTCTACAGAGAAAATTTCCTCCCTAGATAGGATGAATGCTGCAGATAATACTGGCAAGCCATATTCATCAGATTACAAACAGAATCATGTCACAAACACTATACCAATTGATATTTACTTACCAAATGAGTAGAAGCAGAATTTTGCTGTAATGTTCACCATAAGCCTATTTGCACCCAGCAACAGGTTGTGTCAGAGAGTTGAGAATTCAAATGCTAAGGATGCCTAAGTCTTACAAGCATGGAAACACCTAAATAAAATTATTATTAACATTTTTATTCATTAGTATTATTCATTTTTATTCATTAGTATTCAAATTTCAAGTTGTCCATAGTCAGAAATGTATTAAAAAAGAGTTCCAAAAGGAAATCTTAGAAAGTATTTCACTAATTACTTCAAAGATTAGCACAGGGTTAGAGGCTCAACTACTTATTAAGATTCATAAATTCCAAGTATTGGTAAGACTTGTATCAATTAATAATATCTGAAAGCTTTTATCTACTTTCCCAAACTGTATATCTCATTTATTTATTGTCTTTTACAAGTATCTTGTTGGTCTCCTTGCTCTCGTGGATTATTGGCTGTCTGACCCCAGGTAGTTAAGGAGCCCTTTGTGTACATCCCACAAATAAGCACACTGGGGCCAGGTATCATGAAGCAGATCAACTTGAAATAGCATGAGTTTAGGTGTATGAAGTTTTGAGAGACTGAAATCAGGAATATCTAGGATAAATACAGGTCATTGGCTGGGGCACAGGGTTCCTAAAATGCCTTATTAGCATGGGGAACCACTTCAGAAATTGCAGATGCTAGATGAGATGTTATGCCAAGAAAGGAAATTGATCCTGTAATCTAATTGACACCATTTGACATTCCTCAGCTAGTGACTTAGACTTCCAAGACCAGAAAGGGGGATAATATTTGAAATATAAACTAAAAAAAAAAAATTTAAAAAAAAAAGAAAGAAAGTGGAAGAGAAAGAACATAAAGTTGGTTGGTAGGAATGTGGAAAAAGGTCAGCGAGGACTTGGAGCTGGAAAAAATTGATTAAATTATAATGTATGAAAAACTTAGCTAAGCTTGCATATCTATGTCCTGCATATCTCTACATATTTCACCCTTCCCTTTTCTCCATTGAACACCAGCTATACCAGTACTTGGCATATACCAAAAAGATGTTCCACCATGCCATAGATACAGTTGTTCAACTATGTTCATAGCAGGTTTATTCATAATAACCAAAATTTGGAAACAATCTAGATGTCCCTCGACTGAAAAATGGATATAGAAAATGTAGTACTTCAATACAATGGAATGCTTTTCAGCTATTAAAAAACAAAGATATCATGAATTTTGCAGACAAATGGATGGATCTTAAGGATATCATCCTGAGTAAGGTAATTCAGTTCTAAAAATTCATGCATGGCATGTTTTCACTTATAAGTGGATATTAGCAATAAAATAAGGACACCCATGCTATACTCCACAGAACAAAAATTAACCAGGAAGTAAAGCACAAGTAAGCATGCTTTAATCTTACTTAGAAGGAGGAATAAAATAGTCATAAGGGGCAGATGGAGGGAGGGAACAGGATAGAAAAGGTGATATGGAGAGGAATGAGAAGGGTGCAGGATCAGGTGTGGAAAGGGACATGAGAGTTGGCCAGATGGCCATAAGAATGAATGAAAATCTGCAACTGAAAGGCATGGAGACAGAGACCTAGGATAAGCAGGAAAGTGCCTAAGAATCAATGGGGATGGCCTTATCTATGAATCACAGCATTGGGGATATGGAACCTGACGAGGAAAATTTCTGTTGCTTGCCAGAATCTCTAATGGAACAATAGGGACACTAACCCACCCATAAAATTTTGGACCCAAATTTTTCCTATCTACAAGAAATGCATGAGCAAGGAATAGGACAGAGCCTGAAGGAATAGCCAACCAATAATTGGCTGAACTTGAGACCTATCACTTGGACAAGCACCAATTATTAATGATACTCTGTTATGCTTGCAGACAGGAGTCTAACTTGAGTGTACTCTGAGAGGATCCACCCAACAGCTGATTCACATAGAAGCAGACAACTACAGACAAACAGTGAATGGAGCTTGCAGACTCTTATGGAAGAATAAGAAGTATTCTTATCCTGAAGAGGATAGGAACTCCAACACTCACCAAACCTGGACCTTTGGGGTTTTGGAGATTGAACCATCAACCAAAGAACATACATGGGCTGGATAGACCTAGGTCTCTTTACACATATGTAGCAGATGTGCAGCGTGGTCTTCATGTGGGTCCCAAACAACAGGAGTAGGGGATATTCCAAAAGTTGTTGCTTGTAAATAGAATATGTTCTTCTAGTTGGGCTGCCTTTTATGGTCTCAGTGGAAGAGGATGCACCTAGCATCAGAGAGACTTGATATGCCAGATTGGGGTGAGGGGTGGGAGTATTCAGGGCTCCTCTCATGCTCAGAAAAGAAGAGGAGGTTGGATGGTGGAAGGATTGTGGGAGGGGTACAGGGAGATGGGCAGTGAGTAGTGTGCAAAGTGAATAAGTAAAAATAAATATATAAATGAATGAATGAATAAATAAATAAATCTGAGCAGTATAATCTCTAACTGCATATTTTATTCTTATCTTTATAACACAGACAACTATATATTTTCCCCCTAATCAAAGTAGCAATTTTTTCGTTTGATATTTGTTCCAGAAAACATATACCCTGTATAAAAAACACATTTGTTTTGAACGGTATGATCACAATGCATAAAACAACTGACTATATAGGGCCCAACATTAATTGGTACATTTACAACAGAACCCCTATAACTAAAGCCCAGGAATCTTCAGAGAATAGGGTGTCTTGAAAAAAATTATAAGAGTAAGTAGAAAAAGAATAAGACATTGAATGATAGTGTTTTCTATATATAATAGGGTAGCTGAGCCCACAGGGAAGAAAACTCATGATTGCCTAACAAACCATACAATCTCAGTAGTTGACATGCCAAAGGCAATTTTCACATGGCAAAGAAATGCCAACCATAGAAGACATACAGGAAATGGTGACTTCCCTTCCAAGAGAGGGAGACTGAGTCTTTTGTAAGAGAGAAGCCCCTGAAAGGTTAACCAATACGAAGAGGCTATGCTTAAACACACAGGAGCAACAGTAATTATCACAGCATGATTATTAGTATATCATGAAGTATATCAAGCAAGACAAACATGAGACCATGAAAAGGAATGGGAGTGTCAAGGGAAGAATCAGAGAGAGGTAAGTGAGACGGAAAAATTATATAAAAATTATCAATAATACAAACTTGACTTTGAATATGTCTATTGTATACACAATATAAAATATTAAGTTGATAAATATGAAACATCTTATCTATTTATATCTTAATTTATGTCAACAAAATTTTATAGTTTTTAATAGACTTTCAATGCATTTTTATATTCAAATATAATTTTTCTGGAGAGAGTACAGAGTGGAATTTTTCAGCTTAGTTTGAGAATCATTTCTGACAATCCCTCCTGTAACTAAATTAATTCATTTATTTTATAGTTATTAAATTATTGAGATTCATATGTCTATTATATTAATGTTTGTATTTTTAAATCTGCAGTCATTTTCCCCCTTTCCCTTTGTATTAATCTCGAAATTTTGTACTTATTGAGAAGAAACTGTCAAACTTCTCTTCTCTCAAACTCAGCACCTAGTAACTAATATTCTATTTTCTGTACCTATTAGTATACCTATTTTTGTACTTTACATAAAGCTTATAAGTAGCAGGGATTTTCATATTATTTGTGAACTGCTTAAAAACAATGCATAGTAAGCCTACACTCACCAAGAAATATAGCTCTCAAGTTAAATGTTCTGTAGCAACCAAGTTAATGAAGAGAATTAGGAGCACAGATATGCTGTAGAGCACTTGTCAAGTGAGCACATTTTCTTAAGAATAATTCAAAATCCTCAATGACTAACAATCACATTTTTGTTGAATTTCTTTTGCAGACATTAGAGATTATAAGTGAATGTCTGAGTGGTCATAAACACATCCAGTAAAAACAATGATTTTAGTATAAAATATTTTCATTGACTTTGATGTTATATTTTATACAAAAAAGCAGAAAATAAACCCTTATTGTCAATTTATGTCCAACTAGTCTTATATGTCCAAATGCCCTTTAACAAATCTGTTTACATAGTTGTTTTATAAGTAGTGTAGAACAATAGTTCTTAATCTTCCTTAAGATATAATTCTACTCTCTAATACAGTTCGTCATGTGATGACCCACAAGCACAAATTTATTTTATTTCATATCTGTTATTTTCTACTGTTATGAATTATAATATAAGTATTTGGGGAGATAGAGGTTTGGGACCCACAGTTTGAGAAATGCTAGTATGCAGTGTCTACTTTACACTATGTATAAATATATTTACATAGTATAGAGTACCTACTGGTATCAGAGATCATAGTAAGTGTTGCGGCTGAGATTAAGAAGACTTTTTGCTTTCATGAAACATGCATTCCATTGTTGGGAATAGATAAGGGTTTTATTCTTTCCTTTTTTATGCATGGTCTCAATAATAAGCTATGGGTACCTTAGAACTTTTAGGCAAGGTTAGCCATAAAGTTATAGAGAACTGCCCATCTCTGCCTCTAATGTGCTATAATTAAATGTGTACAACACCATACTCAGTGTTAATGCTAATTTTATTTAAAAACAAGGTGTATTCTAAGAGTAGAATGGCAGTGAATTATGAAATTACCTACAATGATTATTAATCCTATGTAAAAGTGAAGCGTGATGTTTTACAAAACAAAATGAAAATATACTAATTTATAAGATAAATAAATATATAAACATTTTCTGTCTCATATACACATGTATAAATAATTATTTTCATTTTATGACTATATGGCTAGAGTTCAAAAAAATGTACAACTAGTGTAATGTATAAAACATGGTAAGAAAAATGTAACATATTTTGACCTTCTTTATAGAAATAAATGTGTGTTCTTTCTTTAAAAATACCAGCAAAAATGTGTTTTCTTTGTTCTAGTTGGTCTCTAGCCCTTTTTATTCTTATCAGTCTCGCAGGAAGAATGAGCTGCTAAGCAAAGGTGGGGTGATTATTACAATGTTTTATGGAACCCACTGGAAAAATAATTCATAAGCTATTAACTTATTACTTATGTTATAAGAGAACCATGTTTGAGCCCATTCTCTAGTCTAGAAAGAGCTACATCTTATTCAATATTTTAGCAAGAATGGTTAATTTTTAAGTCAAAGCCTGGCACCTAAGGTGGTAGTATTCATTAAGTTTTCACTCTCCTTATGGAATACTCATTGAATTAGATTAATCATTACACATTACGTTATTAGAGATACTGCTGAATCTCAAAAGCTATTCATCTGTCTGTGTGCAAATTTAGATGGGCATATATAACTCTATGCTTTTATAAATAGATTCCATGTGTGTGTGAAATCAGCTCTGGGAGAAAATATTGGAGTCAATAAATGGTTCATAGTGGAACTATATCACAAACATTGCATTACTGTTGTCTTCTTCAGTAACATCTTCTTGACTCCAGCAATCAGTTTTTAAATTTTATTTATTTATTTATTTATTTATTTAATTTATTTAATTTATTTAACTGTTTTATTTATTTAAATTCCATTTCTGTTTACCAATTACTCAAGTACCAACACTTTCATGTGAAATATTCTTCCTTTTTAAGATTTCTGTGATATGTTGTTTCAGTGATATGTTTGTCGTTGGTGCTCTTGCTCAGGAAGAAAGGTGAAAATTTAATTAAAAATATTCATCACATATTCTTTCAAAGCAAATGGCATATAATGTTTTGCTAAATGGGCACTTTTAGATGACTATTGAAATGTGTTTTCTTCCTGATTTCTCACTAAAAGTGAAACCATTTGAAAGAAAATTTGCATTTTAATGAACATACTACTTTAACAAAAATCATCTGTTCAAAATATCCACTATTGCAAAGAGCTAAATGGAACAATCTACACAGTATACACAGAATGAGAAAAAAAAAAAAAACCATAACCAAAGGAGAGAGAGAATCTGTAGAGACCATATCCAAAGGTTAGGCAAGGTCCCCAGCTGGGGAAGTGGGGCATCTACTCATATCCAAATTTTAACCCATAATAGCTTCTGTTTAATGAAAATACAAGGACAAAATGTGCAAAAGAGACTAAAGGAAAGGCCAACCAGAGACTGCCCCAGAGACTAGCTAGACTGTTCTAGCTATTTCCTGAGAGGTTTTGCCAGAGCGAGACAAATAGAGAGATGGATGCTCACAGCCAATTGGACTGAGTATAAGGACCCCATAGGAAAAACAACAGTATCAACCAACCAGACCTACCCCAAAGCCCCCAGGGTCTAATCCTCCAGCCAAAGAGTACACATGGAGGGACGCATGGCTCCAGCCACATATGCAGCAAACGATGGCATTGTCTGGCATCAATGTGAGGAGAGGCCTTTGGTCCTGTGAAGGCTATATTCCCCAAGTGCAGGGGAGTGCTAGCGTGGTAAGGAGGAAGTAGGTGGGTGGGTGGGTGGCAGAGCACCCTCATAGAAGCAGGGGAGGAGGGATGAGATAGGGGATTTGCAGAGGGGAAACCGGGAAAGGGGATGGCATTTGAAATGTACGTCCATAAAATACCCAATAAAAACAGAAAAAAGTACAAAATCAAACCAAAGCCAAACAAGAAGATATCTATGTCATTAACATTAACATAAAGAAGAAAAATTGAATTTGCATTCAGTTTAAATTTAAAATCAATCTTCATATTGATGATATTGTTTTATAATGTTATTTATTAAAATGTTTATGATTGGCATATTATAAAATACAGACCAGTATTTGTAAATACCACAATTTTTAAATTAGCTATAAAGGAACATTGATAATTCATTGCAATGTTGTACCTGGAAATCACCAAGCATATTTCTGATAATTATGATGAAGATATTTTTAAGACTGATAAAAATATATAGAAACTTGAAGTCATAGATAAAATATATAGAAACTTGAAGTCATACAATGGCATGAAATCGTACACTCTATTTCCCATTCTCTTGTTGAAAGATCAGTTTGTCAAAGGAAAATACAAACCCAACAGAAGTTTCTCTGTACTTTAAATGAAATATGACTGAGAATCCATGAAATATTGGCACTCATCAGAACTTAATAAACATTAAATATATAAAAACATATATAAATATTTTATTATATATACATATTAATTATCAGGCATATGTTAACATCTCTTTATGTACATATATTTCTTTTATTTTTGAGATTAGATAAATTAAACATATTCCTCCTTTCCTGTCTACTAACACTCTTATGTAACTCCTCAGCAATATCCTTCAAATCCATTGTCTCTTTGTTACTAATTGCTATTGCATACATATATGTGTATATGTGTATGTGCATGTATATATGATGTATGCATATGTGTGTATGCATAGGATATAAATATATATATATATATATACATACTTCTAAATATAATCTTTTCACCCCATATAAGGTTATTTTTATATTTGCTTTCTGGTTAGATTTTTTAGCTTGGACAACCAACTGACTTTCTTTGCCCTGAGGAGTCTCACCTCTCCTTCTCCCTGCTTTCCTTGTGAATTTTTCTCCATCCAGTTTGTATGTACCCAGTTGTAATCCTTGTTCAGCTCACATTTGAGCACTCATGCTTGTGAGAGCTTATGGGTACAGCTTCTAAAATTACTAGGAGACAGTCTCATAGCAGACTCTCTGATTTCTGACTTTTGCAAAGTGTCCATCCCCTCTTCTGCAATGTGCAACATTTTTATGTACTTCTTCATATAGTCTGAAAGACGATGTTGAAGAGGGAAAGAGTTGAGGGGAGGAAAGAGTGTACCCAAATCTTCCTGCAGGTTATTATGCCCGTATTCTGAGTGTTCTTTGCTTACCGGAATGAGAATATTAATTCATACCGTTGGTATTAAATCATGAACTGAGAGCACTTTTATGCATAAGTCCTGTTTTTGGTGAAATTAGAGTGAAAACTCATTCACAAGCCAATTATTATAGTACTCATACATTGTAGATTTAAAAGTCAATACAGTATCTATTACAGAGTAACTCTCATTAGCAGCATACTTGAAAACATGTGATAAAAGAAAATAAAAAATATAATATGGTATCTGCAGATGGAACCTAAGTACTGCAATTTAAACTGATATGGGTAATGTAAAGAAAAGCAGCCTATTTAAAATATATTTCAGCATCTGTGCACATGTATATAAAGTAACGAATAAAATTTGGAAGAATTACACTATAAAAAGTATTCATATTTCTGACAGAGCTGAATTCAATTGGATTGTCAAGAGCAAAGAGCTGGCCCACACTTGCGACCCAGGAAACCCATGCATCTGGGACTATCTGGTGGATACCCACAGTTCTCCATCCCACACTGCTACACACTTCTGTTCAATTTATTGACCCTCTGTACATCTCCCACATCTCCTCCTACACTTGATCCTGTCCCCACCTTTCCCCACATTCCTTTCTCGCTCCCAAGTCTCTTCCTTCCTCTACCTCCTCTGACTATTTTGTTCTTCTTTCTTTGTAAGATTGAGGCATACACACTTTGATCTTCCTTCTTCTTGAGTTTCATATGGTCTGTGAGTTGTATCGTGAATATTCTGAGCTTTATTGCCTAATATCCACTTATCAGTGAATACAAACCATGTGTGCTCTTTTGTCACTGGGTTATCTCACTCAAGATGATATTCTCCAGTTTCATCCATTTGCTAAGAATTTCATGAAGTTATTGATTTAATAGCTGAGTAGTGCTCCATTGTGTAAATGTACAACATTTTCTGTATCCATTCCTCTGTAGAGGGACTTCTACTCCAGCTTCTTCTTACTATAAATAAGTCTTCTATTAACATAGTGGAGCATGTATCCTTGTTATATGTTGGAGCATCTTTTGGGTATGTGTGAAGGAGTGGTTTAGCTGGGTACTCAGGTAGTTCTATGTCCAATTTTTTGAGGAACCACCAGACTGATTTATGACTGCTATGAGGAATAATCTCAAGAGCATTGTGATTTCCATTTCTCTGATAACTAAGGATGTTGAACATTTCTTTAGGTGCTTTTTAGCCATTCGAGATTCCTCAGTTAAGAATTATTTGTTTAGCTCTGTACCCAATTTTTAAATAGAGTTATTTGTTTTTGCACAGGAGAAAGTTTCCTGAACAGAATACCAATGGCCCAGGCTCTAAGATCAATTGTAGGCAAATAGGATCTCATAAAATTTAAAAGCTTCTGTAAAGTAAAGGACACTTATCAGGACAAAAGAGCAACCCACAGATTGGAAAAAGATCATGCATCCCCTAGAAGGCTAATATCCATTATATACAAAGAGCTCAAGAAGTTAGACTACATTCAATATTTTTAAATATATGTTACCTCTGTTATGATAAAATAATTACATTCAGAAAATATAGTTCCTAAAATTGTCTAATGCATATATATTTTATTGCGTTTTTTAGGTTTTGGTAACTGTACAAACATTGAAGTTTAGAACATTTTCATCTTTCTCCAAAGAAGTCCCATACATGCCAGCAGTTACTGCCATTTCCCAAGCATGTGAATTGTGAGCTCTCAGAAGTCTGTTTCCCCTTTATAGAGTTACTTGTTTGGAAAATTTCAGATTTGTTGAACATGTGTCAAGCAACTCTTCACAATTTGTGGTAAGACAATTTCACATAGTATAATGTGTTCAAAGTTTACTCATATTATTGAATGATGCATTTTTATGCATAACTCATTTTGTTTGTCATCTGAGCAAAGAATTGCATTTAGCTTGTTTTTGCCTTTTAACTCAAGTGAATATTGTGGATGTAAAGATTTTGTTGTGGCCTCGAAATGCTATTTCTCTTAACAATTTTTCTAGGAAGAGAATTGTAAGACATACAACAATGTTCTGTTCAATCCTTTATGAACATCCAGACAACTTTTCAAAACAGCTGAATTATCTTATACTCCCACAAACAGTATATACAATTATTTTTCTACACTTCGGACAGTACTTGCCATTATTGACTTTTATTTCTTCTGTAATTGTAGTTAGTATTTAAAATATCTCACTCTATTCATAACATGTATCTAATGCATAAATAATGAAATTTACATAATTTTTATATTTTTGTCTTTAATTTGGGTTATCATACTGCTGGGATAAAACTACACTCCAAACCCACTTCTTCGTATTAATGAATAACTATGTACACTGTGGTAAAAAAAAGTCTATCCATAGTCTTCCTAATTTTTAATTAAACTGTATTATGTTTATATTTCAGGTTGTTAATACTCTTTTTATAGATTTATAACTGAAGTATAGTTTTATCACTTCCCCCTTCCCTTTCTTTCCCTTGACATTATGTATGTCCTTCCTTCAGTTCTTCACATAATTTTCTCCCCAACTTCATTTCCTTGTAAGTTCAGGATTCTTTTTTATTTGATTATTATTGTTAGATACATTTTTGTATATCTTTGTGCACATGCACACACATGTGCACATGTGTGTATATATCAAGTATATTTGTGCATATTTAAACAAACTTATGATGTTTAGTGTTTCTAGTTTGTATATAATATAGGAATGACCATTTGATTTTGATGAATATGTATACTACTCATACCTGCGTAAGATTAATTCTCCCTCTCTCTGTTGTCTTTAACTTCCTATAGTACTTAAATTGGGTATGTGTCCCCTGGTATTTCTTTCTTCCATACTAGCATTTCTATTGGTTGTTATTATTGATCATATCTTGGGTTGGCAGCCATATTATTGAGTCATCAGTAGGAAATATGTCTGTAATTTTTATGAGATACTATCTACAGCCTTTTCTCTACCTCTTTGATTCTCACAATCTTTGAATCTCCCTTCCTGTCTTGGAGATGTACCCTGAGCCTCAAGTGCAGATGTTGCGTTGCTTATGTATTCAAATGAAGCATAACTTCTCACGATCAGTTCATCTCTGTATTTTGACCAGTTGTGGGTTTCTGTGATAATCTCAGTATGTTGTAAGTAGAAGCTACTTTAAATGAAGACTGACTTAGAATTTTCTGTTGGTAGAAGTATATATTTTAGAATGCATTTAGGTAGTTTGCTAGACTAGTGATGTAAGAGTAGTACATTTTCCTCAAGAGACAAGTGTTCACTAACCCCAGATTGTAAGTTAATCTTCTGGTATCAGGCACGATTTTCCTTCTATTGAGTGGGCCTTGAATTCAATTATGGAGCTGTTGTTTAACACAGAAATATGAATGCCACTATTGCACTTTCTTTGTTTACTCTTGACATGAATTTCTACAAAAAAAACTGTTTTAAACATATTTTCTCCTATTATATATGTGTTCTTTTCACATTATTATCCCCCTTGTTAGGAAAAACCCTGTTTTGTCTTTTTTATTGCATGAAGTTTAATTTTTCATTTTTTTCTTTTGTTGCTTGTGCCTTGGAAACTGTATCTAAAAACTCTTACTAGCTTGCTATAACAACTTTATTTTTTTACATTTTTCCAAGATATGTTGCTTTATTATATGTCTGTAGATGGTTTATATTCTGTTGTCATTTATAAATACATTTTCAAAGGATTGCATTTAACTCGTTAGTATATCAATAAGAAACATTCAATGTTCAACATGGATAATCTATTTTATCTACAGCTTCATGTGTACTTCATGGATACTCCTGAAGAGCCTTTTTCTTTTAAATATATTGATTCTGTTATTCTGTCAATTTTCACTGGTGTCCTGAACTTCATTTTGCTAGTAACTTGCTTACTTACTGAACATATTTTATTCAAAGATTTTAATTTCAGATACATTGATTTTCCACTTTATCCCTTTCTCCTTGTCTATTTGAGGAACCTCATGTTTATTTTATAGTGAGTAATCTATGGGTTACTACATAGTTCTGGGGATTTTAAAGAAAGTTCTTTAACTGTGGACTCATTTATACAACACTGCTTCTCAAAGAACATCAAGTCTTCTAATTCATTAACAAGTTCTAACTTTCTATTTGTCTAATTGTTAATTATTTCCAATAAGATCATGGATTAAAGTTCTATAAAATATAAAGAAAAGAAAGCCTTTATTTTAGCAGTACATGCTTTGTTTATTTTAAAATTACATTTAATTATTTATTCATTTTGTGGGATATTTAACATAGTATGCACATGGAGATCAAAAGACAACTACAGGAGTCAGTTTTCTTCTACCATGTGGGTTCCAGGGATTAAACTCAGGTTGTAAAGATTGGTGGCAAGCACTTTTACCTACTAAGAACCTTAATGGTCCTCCTAGTACATTCTCAAAATGTTAAAATTGTTCTACTAGATTTAGTAAGTAGTCACCCTTGAGAGCCTCTCTACTTTTCCACCTTCCCTGGACTCTATAAACTCCCTTCATGATTCCTCAAAAGGCTACAGACAGCCTAGTTTGTGATCATGGGTTCCAGGTTTCTGAGTGTGTTGCATATCATGGTAACTCACACTCATATTTGCCTCTCTGTTCACTATGAGTTGAGTGGCTTTCTCTTCTACATGCTCCCACTGGTATAAGACTCTTCACCATGGAACCAAAGCCATGGACTGAATTTTTGAAACCATGAGCTAAAACAAACAATTCCCCCACATCATTTTTGCAGGTGTCTTGGACTTTTGAACCTTATGATATAATTTTCAAAGAATAATGAGTAAATATTCAAAAACTAGATAATTTTGTCACTTTGAGTCAAAACATCTATAAATTCTTAACTGGGAACCTCAAATAGATATTTTTTTTCCATTCATTCTCATGACCAGCTGGCCATCACTCCTGTCCCTCTTCACACCTGACCTGAAATATAAATGCCCCCCCAATCTCCTTTCTATCTCCTCTTCATCCAAAGTTTTCCCCTCCACTAACCTTTTATGACTATTTTATCCCCCCTTCTAAGTGAGATTCATTCATCTTTCCTGTGTCTTCCCTTTTGTTCAGCTTCTTTTGTTTTGTGGAGCATAGCATAGGAAACCTGTATTTTGGCTAATACCCACTTGTAAGTGAGAATATACTATGCATGTCCTTTTAGGACTGGGTCACTTCAACTTCACTCAGAATGATGTTCTCAAGTTCTATCCATTTGCCAGCCTTCTTATAAAAATCACTCTGTCAATATAAAAATCTTATGGCCAATGAGCTGAGGAAGAAAATAAGAGATCATGCATCCATCAGGGAGAGAGAAAATTCTTGTAAATAGTCAGAGACACAGAAGATTTGCCTGGGAATTTAAAGAAGACAGACATAAACCAGAGGGTAGCTTAACCTCAGGATATAATATAGGGGAGACTAGCTCTAGGAACTTAGAGGATATGGATGTAATAAAGCAAGGAAAGGATAATAGCCATGTAACTGAACCCAGGTTAGAATAAAAGGGATAATATGTTAAGAGTAAGTCAGAGAACAAGCAAAGGCTTATGGCCTAGTAATTGATTAATAAGGAATTAGTGTCAGAGTCATCATTGCAGGACCTGGAAGGAAACTGTTCTTTACTTTGTACAATAAAAGAAATGTTGTGTTTTGTTAAATTTATTCATAGTTGTTTTATCATTTTTATGGTATTGAAATATAGAAATGATTATATTAATTTACTCACTGAAATATATATGTTAATGTATTACACTTACGTTTATATTTTGTATGTATACAAAACACGTATACTTGTGTAATGTATACAAGTATACTTGTATATGTGTACAAGTATAAGTCATGTGTGTGAGAATACACATATTTTTGTGATTTACTTCAGATGCTCATGCCATAGCAGACATATAGAGGTAAGAGGACAACCTCATATGGGTCTCACCTTTCACACTGATTGAGACAGCATCTCTTTGTTATTTCTTTTACTGTATACATCAGACTAGCTGAACAGTGAATTGCCAGAGATTCTCTTATTTTGTGAAAGCACTAGCTTATAGCCTTGCAATACCTGTCTAGATTTTGCATGGGATCTGGAAATTCAAACTTAGAACCTTCTGCTTATACAGCCAGCACTTTTCCACAATAAGAAACCTTCTCAGCCCCTATTTTATATCCTATTTACATTCTGCAAAAGAGTTGGATTTATTAGGTTTAATCATTACAGTGGGTTCTATCAAAATTCCTAGTTATAATTTCATCTAAAAGTCATTTTATTTCATTTCCAAATTTATTGTATTTAATATTTTGTTTATACCTAACTGATCAGAGTAGAATATCCAGCATAGTGTCCAATAAAAGTGCTAAGAAAACACACCTGGTTTTAGTTCTGATATGAGAGAAACTGTATCTTGACTTTGACATTTTAGCATGACTTTTACTGTAGAAAATTCATAGATGCCCTTTGTAATGTCAAGGTCGATACTTCAACTACTTGCTTGAGGATGTTTTAAATCATGGAAAAGTTTGAGTTTAAAAAACAGTTATATATCTACTGAAACACTAATGAGATTTTGCATGAAGTGTAAAACTATATTTGTTTCAAATTATGTTCACATGGTAAATAAATTTGAATTCCAAACATATAAAATTGCAGTCAAGAGGGTTTTAATTATTGCTGAATTTGATGCTCAAAAATTATAATTTTATTCATAAATGATAGTAGTTTTCTTCTTCTGTAATATAATTTTGTTTGATAATCAGAATAATGGTTTCCTATAAATGAGTTTAGGGGAATTCCTTGCTTTTGTTCTCTTTGCTTATACTCCTTTCATTAATAATTTCATAGTTATGTTTAGAATTCCCTCATAGACTGTAATTCATGTTAGGTTGGTACTAATTTTTGGCTTCACTTTTTTTGTTACTTGTTTAATTATTTTTTTAAAAAAATTATTCTTGTTATATTATTTATATGCATTTCAAATGTTATCCCCCCTCCTGGTTTCCCCTCTGAAAACCCCTTTTCCCATTCCCCACTCCCCTGCTTCTATGAGGGGAATAGAAGCCCTACCCATCCATCCACTCCTGCCTCACTACCCTAACATTCCCTTACACTGGGGCATCAAGCCTTCACAGGACCAGTCTATGTATGCTCTCTAGTTGGTGGCTTAGCTTCTGGGAACTCTGAGGTGTATAGGTTAGTTGATTCTTTTGTTCTTCCTATGTGGTTGCAATTCCCTTCAGTTCCTTCAGTCCTTCACCAAATTTATCTATAGGGGTCCTCAACCTCAGTCCAATGGTTGGATGTAATCATCTGCATCTGTCTCAGTTAGCAGCTGGTAGAGCCTCTCAGAGGACAGCAATGGTACACACAGCATGGAATCAGTTGTAGTGTCACACACAGTTTGGTACCTGCTCATTGGATGAATGCCAAATTGGGTCTCTCTCTGGATGGCCTTTCCTTCAGTCTCTGCTCCATTTTTGGCTCTGTATTTCCTTTAGACAGGAAGAATTATGGGTCAAAAATTTTGAAGATGGGTGAGTGGTCCCATACTTCAAATAGAGGCCATATCTATCTATTGGAGGTGGTCTCTTTAGGTTCCAACTCCCTAATGTTGTTTATTTAATCTAAGGTCATCTCAATTGGATGCTAGGAGCCTCTCATATGCTAGTATCTGGGACTTTCTAAAGGCTCCCCTTGTTCCCCCTGCTGCATATTTTTATTCATTCTTCTGGCCCTCTGGGCTGCTCTTCTGTCTCCTTCCATACCTGATTCTGCCCCCTTTTTTCTTTCCTCTACTCTCCCACCCAGGTGCCTCCTTCTTTGCATCCTGTGATCATTTTGTTCCCCTTCTAAGTGGAACTGAAGAAACCACACTTGGGCCTTCTTTTCTTGTTAATCTTCATATGGTCTGTGAATTATATCATAGGTATTCTGAACTTTTTCTTAGTGCCAGCACTATTGGTATTATGTTAAGAATAATTTCTCCTGTGCTAATGTGTTCAAGGCTATTTCCTAGTTAAGACTTCTAATAATGGGGTACTGAGAACCAAAAATAGCCATCTTCTGTAATGAGGCAAGCCTCATACTAAAGGGTTTGGGATATGAACCTGGCCACAAAACCTTCAACCTATAATTTGTCCTGCAAGCAATGTGGTACATACAGCACTGATATTATGGAAGTGGCTAACCATAGATTGGTCCAGCTTGAGGACCACATGCTACAACAGGGAGTCTACCTCTGGCATTGCCTAGGGCACCACAAACTTTAGGCCAAATGTTCCAGAAATATAGGATATAATCAAATTCAACTGGAAAAAAAATGTCAATGAAATAATGCCTAATGGTATTCTGTTTTACTCATAGATTGGCACCTAACCTACTTGTCATCAGGCTTTATCTAGCAACTAGTAGAAACAGATTCAGAGACATGCATGTAAACATTAGATGGAGCTTAGGTAATCCTGCCAAAGAAGGAGAGAAAGAACTGTAAGAAGCAGACTCTTTAGGAAAGCCCACAAAACTATCAAACCTGGATTCATCTTATAGGGGCTCACTGAGATGGAACTGACAATCAGGGAGCTGGCATAGGTCTAATCTAGGCCAACTGTATATATTTTATAATTGTGTAGCTTGGTGTTTTGTGGGATTCCTAACAGGGAATGGGGGTTGTTCCTGAAGCCTTTGAAGGTTTTGTGGACCCTTATTCTCCTACTGGATTGCCTTGCCCATGTTTAATATGAGGTAAATGTCTAATCTTTTTTTTTTTTTTTGACTTCTTTTTTTTAATTTTCTTTATTTACATTTCAAATGTTATCCCCTTTCCTGGTTTTCCCTCCAAAAAACCCCTATCCCATCTCCCCTCTCCTTGCTCACCAACCCACCCACTCCTGATTCCCTGTCCTGGCATTCTCCTACACTAGGGCATTGAGCCTTCACAGGACCAAGGTCCAACAAGGCTATCCTCTACTATATATGTGACTGGAGCCTATAAATTAGGCAAATCAACAGAATTAGAAAATATCATCCTGAGTGATGTAAGACAATCACAAAAGAACACACACGGTAGGCACTCACTGATAATTAAGTGTCTAATCTTATTATTGGGTGATATGCAATGTTTGGTCAATGTCCCTGGGAGACTTGTCTTTTACCTAAAGGAAATAAAGGAGGAGTGCAGGGGAGAAGGGTAAGGGATAAATGGGCATGGATTTTGGAACTGGTTGGCAGAAAAAGTTAGCAAAACAACTATGGTTTAATTAATAAAAATATAATTAATTAATTAATTAATTAATCAGAATATATATGTATGTTTGTATTTGTATACATGTTTATGTCTGTGTATATGCAATTATATGTATATACATTTTAAGATCTTTTTTGTTCTGGGAATATGTCTAATTTCACTGATGACCATTTTGTATTGGACAATCTATAACTAGGCTCATGCCTGGGAGAGGATACTTTTCCTTATTCCAACATTCATTAGTTGTTTGTAGTCTTTCTATGAGTAAAACTCTGTGAAATTGTTTCTCTTACACATTAATATGTCTATTGATAGTGCCATTGTTTTAGTCTTGTTTGTACAACTATTTCTGTGAGGAACTGTTTCATGTCATTCATCCTGGAATTTTGGCAATTATAATCTGTCTATCTCCTATTTAGAGTTGTTTCCTAAGCCACAGTTACAGGAACTGTGATATAGATGTATCCTTTAGATATAGACCAGTATAATTTGTTGATCTCAGCATTGTGGCTTCTATGAGGGTATTCATTACCAGAAGTGTAGTATTTCATTTAATTGTAGGAGTAAAGGAAGGATGTACAAAGGAATTAAGTTAGTCTACCAAAGATATGTTTTACAATTGATACCAGTACTATAATTAGGTCTAAATTCTATCATCTCATCATTAACATAGATTATGTATTTCACAAAGGATAATAATTATTGTTTTTTCATAAGTCATTGGTGTTTGCAAAATAAAACTATCTTACATCCCAAAGAGATGAATTAATGTAAATCCATGTGTTCTTTTATGAAAACTAGACAGTGACATATAAAGCTGGAAAGCTGTACAGAAAAAAGTTGCATAATACTAATCAATTACTGGATGCTTCTGTAACACACAAAAATGATCTTTAAGTGCTTTGTTGTTTGATACAGGGCCAACATATCCATCCAGATCCACACTTAAAAGAGGTGTTAAAAATTTTAAATGCTTATTCTTATCTGAAAAAAACACTTCCAAAATAATCTTCTACTTGGATTTCTTAACAGCTAAGCAGTAAATAATGCACAGTCAGAAGAGTCTTCAACAAATGGTGCTTGTCTAAATGACAGTCTGCATGTAGAAGAATGCAAATTGATCCATATTGATCACCTTGTACAAAACTCAAGCCCAAGTGAATCAAGGATATCCACATGAAAGCAGATACACTACATCTAATAAAAAAATAAAGTAGGTTATAGTCTTGAACACGATGGCATAGGGAAAAATTTCCTGAACAGATCAACAATAGCTCAAGCACTAAGATCAACAATTGACAAATAGAACCTCATAACATTGAAAAGCTTCTGTAAGACAGTGGACCATCAATAGGACAAAACTGCAACACACATATTGGGAAATTGCAAACCCTACATCTGATAGAGGGCTACTATCCAAAATAGACAAAGAAATGTTCCTTTACATAATGCAATACTACTCAGCTATTAAAAATAATGCTATCATCAGTTTTACAGGCAAATGGATGGAACTAGCAGATATTATCCTGAGTAAAGGAATCCAGACACAAAAGAAGACACATGCTATGTACTCACTGATATGTGGATATTAGCCCAACAGCTCATAATGCCCACAATAAAACTCACAGACCTTATTAAAAACATTTTAATAATTATCAAATAATAATACTGATAAAAATTCTTATGATAAGAATTAATTTACAATTTGGTGACTAGAGTAGTTTGAGACTTCAGGATATTCTTATAATCATTATTTATCAAATATTTGTGATTTATATATAAACTGTCAGTACAGATACTGACATGGTTGTTGGCATGAGTGAGACATGACTGGATCACAAGAAACTAAATTCATCTAATATCTGAATAAGTTTTTAAAATGCAGAGTCTAGTTGGAGGAACCATATTACTGGGAGCAGATCTTGGAAGACTATCCCTTTCTTTTACCTTCCTGTGTCTCTCACTGCTTCCAGGTAACTAGGAAGTAACAACATAAGCAATTATATTACAGCCTGGCATCTTGAAGTGGTGCTTTGTAAATCTTGGAAGAAAGTTAATCTTTCTTCCATTGAGTTGTTTTCCTCTTAAATTTTGTCCTAGTCATAAACTGTAACTCATCATCCATGAGAATGCACACTGTGGAAATGCAAAATTGAAAACACTTTAGAACATACATTGCTTGATTAATAAGCAAAAATACAAGAGTCTCTTGGATTTCAGATGTTGTTATATTGTATAAGTCATCTATTGTAATAAAGAAAATAACTTTTTAAAGTTTACTAGAATAAACTTAAACCAAAACAGGTGTTGCTCACTATCATACCCTCAAGAATAACTTAGAGTCTACAAGTTATAATGAAGAGCTGGCTGAGGGGAACTCCTGCAAAATACAATGTGGTTTGACAAATTTCTTTTTTCCTTGTTAAATGTATTCTGGTCTTGGAATGGTAGGCTCCATAATTATCTTCAAATGATTATTTATTAAATACTGTCCTCTATTAACATTTAAGATCTATGCAAAAGATATATATATATATATATATATATATATATATATATAGAGAGAGAGAGAGAGAGAGAGAGAGAGAGAGGGAGAGAGTTGGGATATTGAACTGTATGTAATAGTTTTAAATCAGTTTATATATATCTGGCTTCTGGCCAAAGACCTTGCATGTATTTTTGTAGGCTCAGTTTTTGTCAATTGTGAAGGCTTTGCCAGGATCCCTCAAAGATTGAAGTTGTTCTTTTACCTGACATGGTAGACAATCAAAAATTATATTTTATAAAAATCAGGTCTCATGTCCCTTTCCCTTCACTGCTTCTTATACATAGCTGTGTTCCTCATACATGAGGCTATGTTCATATGTGTCTATATCAGTGTTGGTTCTCCAAGTCGTTGACAAACCCTATTTATGAAAGAGCAATCAGTAGCCCATTTTATCCTACTGTGACTCCCTACTAAGAGCATTTATATTGTTAGGTTTCTTCCACTCTCTGTGCTTGTTTCAAATTTTATAAAGTCGTTAGGATATTTCCCAGATATAGAACTTTGCAATGTTCTTTTATGACTTTGACAGGCATGCTCATAATGGAATCCCATTTACTCTGAACAGCAAAAGTAAATTATCTAATTAATTTTTGGAATAGTGAACTGAATAGTTAGCTCTCAAAAGAAGAAATACAAATGTCCAATGAGTATTTTAGACTTTCCAGCATCTTTAGTCATCATGTCATGTAGAATCCACCACAACCTAGTAAGAATGAAGACCATCTAAAAATCATTTTATATCAAATGTTGGAAAGAATGTGAAATAAGAGGAGCCCTTACACATTACTGCTTGAATATAAATTTACAAAAGCAATACAGGAATCAGTTCAGATATTCTTCAAATAGAAAATCATCCAAAACCAAAGCAGAATCACTCTAATCACCCCATGTTACAACACCAGACGATTTGTAGGTTTGAATGAAGGATAATGGGGTTCATGAGTTGAGAATCTAGAGCAATTTGTGGAAGTTAGACAAGCAATAAGTTAATCTCTCTTACAATATTTGGAAAGAAATGTGTCTCTACTCATCCTTACATTTTCAGCTCAGTGATTATCACAGGAAGTTCCAGAATAATATAAAGTTAAGAAAATGTAACTGAATTGTTTATGCCACTAATATTGTTTCAATTTTTAGGAAACCTGTGGAAAGTTTTCTTGATGCCTCTAAATAATACATTTAAGTCATCTCACTCCATATGTAAGAAAGATATCACATCAAGACACATCTCTGTTTTCATTAATAGTTTGTATGGCTTCAGTGCTCAAAAATTTTATGATATAATCCATTTCTCCTTGAAGAATTCATCTAAGTATGAGTTTTACTAGTTAAGACACATAATTGAATTATTATGTTCATGAATTCCCAAAATAATATGAGGTATTATATTTGAAATAAAAATTGCACTGATGACACCTGAAATAGTTGGTGTTTATCTAAAATACAAAAACTGGACATATGGAATTTTTAAATTTAAGGAACAATAATTTCCTAATGTACCACATGATGCTTTTTTTCACTCACCAACACTATTTTGTCTCCTTTCCTACCATCAGCAAATATAGAGTGTGGGATTCTGCTGCAGTTGAATACACTGTGCAAACATGTCTTATAGTTGGTCTGTCAGGGATGTGACATAATAGACACCTTTCCTAAGTCTTAAAATTGTGTCTGGAGTATTGGCTTACAAAAAAAGTTTACCACTAATTTAACCTTTGAAGTGCAAATTTAAACAGAAGTTTTAGTTGAAGTATCTATTAAAATAACAAATATTACAAATGGAAAATTAATTTCTGACTAAAATTAATCTTGATTAATTCTAATCATTGGACAGAAACAGCTTTTTCAATATTTTTTGTCTGTATTAATAAACTACATCAAATTAGTATTATAATACTTTACATGGGAACAATGTATTAAACTTGATTTAATTAAATGTAAGGCTAGAAAGGTTTGATAAGAAATCAAATTTCCTTCCATTCAGAGAATTTCTGAAAAATCATTTACTGTAAGTTTCCCAGAAGAGGTGTTATTTGTCTCCAAGCAAGCTAGTCAATTTCTCTGAAAAATTCATATCTTCAACATGAAGAAGTAAGAATACATAGTTCTTATGACATCTCTGAGAATTAATTATGAACATGTTACATATTCTGAGAACCATAAAAATATGTCATGATCATTAAATACATTTTAAATAAGATGATAAAATGTTTTTCTATAAAGTCTGTGCCTTGAGAAATAAGCTATCAATTATTTTCTAACAAAACATTTAACATGCATTATTTGTACAGAAATAATCAAAGTTCAGAAAAGCATCTAGAAGCTGCATATCAAAGAATTAACTATTTCTCTCAGAAATAATAAAGTATCAGTTTATTCCATCACCCCCTGATAAGTCTTCCTGTGAACAATGGCACCTTTACACACTTGCTGTCTTTGGTGGCACACATACTCAACTTTCAGCAATTTATTCATATACAACAAAGGCTCAAACACAGAGAAGTTGCCCTTACTTTCTTAGTGAGAATAATGATTTCTGAAACCTAAATGACTTCTCTTACACGAAATAAAGAAATCCATTAAATTTATGTTGTATTGAGGGTCAGATGTATAGGAGAATCTCCCTGACTATAGAAGTGTTTCCCTTAGGGTGTTCTGTAACCAAACTAGGAGGCATGCCACATCTTATGTTCTGTGTACCATCTCCTCTTATTTCATCTCTTAACACTGGACAAGTCACACAAAAACCAAATTTTAGTTGACATACTGCAATGTGGTACTGGAAAATATTAATGTTAAATAAAGATTATAGTTTCTGAAGATCACTTGGTAATATGACTAACAGTAAGAACAGGCATATTATGGTATTAACTGAGATCTTGATTTCATTCAGGGTGATATTACCATGTACATCTTTTGTAAAATATACTAAAAAAAAATAGATTTTTCATTCAAATAAGAGATTGACCACCAGAAAAGAAGCAGTATGCTAGATATCAAAGAGGTTTTACAGAGGGAAAGCTAGGTTGTGAGATAGGTCATCAAATAATAGAACTTGTTTGGCCACAAGCCTATAGATCTAAATCCAATTTCTGGAACACACAGATGGAGAAAGCCAACTGTCATCAATTCGTGTCTGTGCGTTTAGGTGATTATATTCACCTAAACACACAAGCATACACAGTACCACTAGTATTTTTAAATAAAAATTATATATATATATAAAAGTCAATGTATGGCAATTGTTACATGCAGTACTGGGACAGAGGGGACAAGATGAAATTTATCTTTTTTTGAATTGTTTATATTAGAATGTTTTAATGTGCATTTGGTTCAAACAACTCTTTTTTTTTCTGGCGGGGGGGGGGGGAGAGGAAAGTGTTTATTAGGCATACATGTTCAGATATATAGTCCATCACCGGAGAAAGTAAAGACATGAACTCAGGTAGCATTGGAACATGGAGGCAAAAGCTGATACAGAGGCCATTGTGGAATGCTGCTTTCGGGCTTGCTTCCCCTAGCTTGTTCATCCTTCTTTCCTATAGAACCCAGGGATGCTTCCACTCACTATGGGCTCAGCACTCATCCATAGATTACTAATTGAGAAAATGCCCTACAGCTGGATCTCATGGAGGACTCTTCTCAACTGAGGCTCATTCCTCACTGAAGACTATAACTTAAGTCACTTTCTCATTCATACCGAAGATCTAAATGACATTAAAAGTCCAACATTCTTTAAAAATTCACGCATTAAATTTTCATTCCCTTTAAAATATTCAATGTCTTTTATTTTTAAAAAATATCCTATCCTAAATCATTTTAAAATTCAAAGTCTCTCAACTGAGGGCTCCAGTAAAAGATTTTCGTACTTCAGGAGGGAAAACTCAGGACACAGTTACAATCAAATCAAAGTAAATTCAAACTCCAACCTTCTAATGTCTGTGATCCTATCATATTCTCCTAGACATCTTCAAAGGGCTTGGGTCGTTTCTCTAGCTAAACATTGTATTGGTTGGATTCTAAATCTCTGGAATAATCTCTTCCTCTAAGTGGTAATATAAGAAGTTTTGCAACAATCCTAGCAGTAACCATATTGTATTATTGTTAGGGTACTATGAGGTTACTGATTAGAAAAATGGAGATATTATTGAATTTTAAAGTTTTGCATAAGGTTCAATGTTCATACATGGATATTATAGCCCATATGATGCAGTGTTTAATATGCTGTTATTAATCAATTTCTAGAATCATCAGTTCAAGATTTCGGATTGTCCATGACTAGCCAACAGCTTCTGGTTCTAAATAGAACAATTTGAAAAAATAATTGAAAAAATGATGGAATTTGCCTTATCACCAAGAAGGTATAGGGTATATGTTTCTGTGGTGGTTTGAATGAGGTTGGCCTTCTTGTACTCGTATATTTGCATGCCCTAGTGATGAACTGTCAGGAAAGGGTTATGACAGACTAAACGGTGTGGTCTTGCTGGAGAAGCTTTGCCACTAGAGTTGGGCTTTGAAATTTCAGAAGTCCACATGGAAGGCAATTCTCCAATTCTCTCTTTCTCCCAAAATCCCATTCTCTCTCTCTCTTTCCCTCCCTCCCCCTCTCCCTCTCTTTCATTCCCTTTCCCTCTCTCTCTCCCTCACTGCTTCTCTCTCCCTTTCTTTTGTTCTCTCTTCCTCTCCTTATCCCTCCTTCCTTCTCTCCTTCTCTCTGTCTCTCCATCCCTCCCCTTTCTTCCTCCCTCCTTCCATTTCTCCCTCCCTTTTTCCCATTTCCCCTGCCTGCCTGCTTGCCTACCTGCTGATCAGGATGTGAGCCTTCAGTATCATGTCCGCCTGCTTCCTGTCAAGATGATCAAGGGTTACTCCTCTGAAACGTTAAACATTCTCCAAATTCTCAAATAAGTGTAATCTTCTATAAGAGTTGCCTTGGTCATGGTGTCATATTACAGCATAGAACTGTAAAACACCCAGAAGTCAGTACTAGAAGTGAGGTATTCCTATGACAGGTCTGACCATGCTGTTATTTTGGGAGTTATGGAAGTCATTGAAAGTTTTGTATAGAAAAGCAGTTGAACACATTAGGAAGGGTTTATTGGGCAACCTTAGAAGTATCATAGAGACCCAGCTTAAGAAGTTCAAGACCTGTTAATGCACTAGAATCCTTTGAATTTTTCTTTATATATGAATGTATAGAAAGCGATTTTCACTCTTTTACATTTGGATGTTTTCTTTCATCATTTGTTAAATTAGCTGTCTTTTCCAACAATAACTTTGGCATCATTATCAGATTGATTGTAAGTGTGTGTTCATTTCTAGGGCCTTTAAATTATTTTATTGATTCATATGTCTGTTTTTATGCCAGTACAAATATGTTTATTGTAGAGTTTTAGTATTGTTAGTAATCTTTTTGTTAAGATATATTGTATCTGCTAAGAAAGTGAGCTTATTGCAGAAAACAAGCAATTATGTCCTTTTGTTCAGTCACATATTCCTCCTTTCACCTGAGGAAGAGATAAGAAAAATGTGACTGTTATTAGGTGAAAGTAAAATGTAATTTTCGTTTTTTCATAATAGATTACTATGGAAACACAGTAATTTAATAATTCTTGATAAAATTTATTACCTATTCTACTAGACAACCCTTAGAATTTATTTTTTCTGAACCTTCATCCTGACATGGACACATATGGGAAAAAAAACAAAAATAGAGAGAAAGACACAGAGAGAGAGAGAACGAGCATTACCAGGATCCTTGAAAACTGAGAGGTCTACACCCAGTGACATACTTTTTCCAACAAGGCCACATCTAATACCATAAGGCATAGGGGATTCTTTTGTTTAATCCCAGCTTGTAATACTCCTTTAAATATATGAGCCAATGTGGCCAATTCTTATCCAAACTACCACAATCATTTACATAACAAAGTTATGTTTGGTGTCTTGTGTTCTACAGGCTGTAAATATATTAAATAGTCAAAATTATCTTCTTTAGTAATATTAAAATATAAAAATGTAATAACATTGTCTTGAATCCTTAAAATATTGTTTTTATATGGCATAATCTATTGTTCCTCTCCCTCATCTATCTTTATTTCTTACTTACTTCCCATAGAATAATCTCTTCTTTGTGATTCTGACATATTCATAAAGTCAAATCCATCATGATGCCTAATATACCACTTCAACAAAGTATAGATCATTTTAGAAGTCAAAAGTACTTTAAAAAGCAGACTATTTTGATGCATATTTTATATGAATGCAATTTTGGTATTCATATATGATGTAGGTATATATGTATAAATTTGTGGTAAATGTCAAACTTTCATTCATTTAAATATTGAAATATTTTATTTATAATATAATTATAAAAATAGTTTTTACTATTATACACTTATAAATTATACACTATCTTTTCTTTTTTAATTTGATGCAGTGAATGAAAATGAAGAAAATTTGGTGATAAGTCTGTGTCTAAATGATACTTTATCACAATTCTAGGTCACAATCTTTTGTATATAAGGTACTAAAAAATTAAATTAAATAGAAACTAATCTTTGTTTCGTGTGTGTGTGTGTGTGTGTGTGTGTGGGTGTGTGTGTGTGTGTGTGTGATGCTGGCACAGTTATATTCAAGTTCCATAAAAATGTGTTCTTAATAAAACTTCAATCAATTCTACAGGATGTATATTGAATTAACCTAACAGCATCCTGTATTGATTAAATGCAATTAAACAAATTGCTTGAAAGCATATCCCTTGCTCTGAAACACAATATCCTGTGCAGCAACATTAGTTCATATAAATAAATTAAACTGACACAAGTATACACTTAATTTCCTATTTGGAATTATCACTTCAGGGCATTAAGCTACTGTTGCTATAATAAAGCATTCTAATAATGAATTAGCCAGTTCAGCATTTGCCATAGTGATTTAAAACAATTTTCATTTTAGGAATAGTGAAAATATACAACCTCTTCATAAATACAAACTAGCCTATTCCAAGCGTAGTTTTGGAGGTTAACATAATGTTTTTGTGTGAATTGAAGAGGTCATCAGTAATAGTTTCATTCTATGTCTAAGATGAAATATCAGTGAAAAACAGCCTCCTATAATGCTATTGTGTAGACGTATTCTGGATAGTACAATATGTACTGGAATTTATAAATGAATAAATACTGTCAATTAAATACTGAAATTTTCTAATATGTGGTATCAAATTTCACTATTAGGTTATGAAGAATTTACATATGAGTAAGATATAATGAAAGTAGCAAGATAAAGAACTATAAAAACAAAATTATATAAAATTTATCTCAATAAAATAATCTGTAGTAGAGCTATTATAATTTTCAGACTACTAGTTTGCCATTTTTATGATTTGTTGACAATTTACAAGAATTTTGCTGATTTTTCTGTCAATCTCTTCTCAAAATTGATGTGTCAGCATACCACTCTCCCTAATGATCTTGATTGTCCCTGTTAGAATTGATCTCTTCTCTAGACAAAGAAAGATATATGAAAGCAATGACAATGAAAACAATCATGGTGCTCACTGTAGAAACAATAGCACATGAATCTTAGAAAAACTTAATATTTTTATAAGTAAAAGTAATTGATATTTTTATAAAACTGGTATATTTATCTAAATATGCCCTAGGAAGTTTTCTGCATCAACAGTGTGAAAGAAAAATTGTAACTAATGTGATAACACATTCAAAGGCTTGTAGAAACTTATGTCATGTAATATTTTAATGATTGAATACATATAAATCTAGAAGATATAAGTTATGAGTTCAGTGAAATTTATTCTAAATAAAACAAACAGGATACATATATATAATCAACATAGATATGGGGTGAATTCAGAATACTCAGGATACAGTCCACAGAACTCAAGAAGGTTAATAAGCCATAGGGCCTAACTAAGGATGCTTCAACCCCTATTTGGAGGGAGAAGAAGCCAATCACAGGAGGCAAAGGGAGGGAGGGATTTGGGTGGAAGAGGGAAGGGGCAGGAGAAAAGGGAAACATGATCAGGTATTGGAGGACTGGAGAGAAGCTGTGATGGCTAGCAGAATGATTGGAAATATACAGTCTCGGAGGATGGGAAATGGGGGATTCCTTCTAGAATATACCAGTGAGCCTGGAGGTTAGAGACTCTCAGGATTAAAAAGGAGGGACCTTGGTGGAAATGCCCAACAATGGGGAGAGGGAACTTGTAGAGTCCAAACTTCCAGTCGAAAGACAGGGCATCAAGTGGAGGGATGGATTTGCCATCCGATAGTCAAAAACACTGACAGAGAATTGTTCCTGTTTAAATGAATTGGAGGGACAAAAATGTAAAAGAGACTGAGGGAAAGGGAGGCCCAACTTGGGATACATCTCAAGGGGAGGCTCCAAGACCTGGCACTATTACTGATACTATGGTGTGCTTACAGACAGAAGCCTATCATGGCTGTCCTCTGAGAGGCCCAAGAAGCAGCTGACTGAGACAAATGCAGATATTTACACCCAACCAATAGGTTGAAGTGGGGGACTCCTGTGGTTTCCTTAGGGAAAAGCTAGAAGAACCTGAGGAGGAGGGTGAGTCCATAAGAAGATCAGCAGTCTCAACTAACCTGAACCCTTGATATCTCTCAGACACTGAGTTACCAACCAGCTGGCATAAACTAGCTGATATGAGGGCAAATATACAGCAGAGGAGAACCTGGTCTGGCCTCAGTAAGGGAGGACTTGCGTAACCCTCCTGAGACTTGAAGCTCCAGGGAGTGAGAAAGGCTGGCAGGGGGAAAGGTGACATTCTCCTGGTGACAGGGAGAGGAGAAATGGTATAAGGAACTGGGGGAAGGTGGACCGGGAGTGGGGTAATGACTGGATTATAAATATTAATATTAATAATAGAAACATAAATGACTTCTGTAAAAAAGCTTTAAACTAAGCCAGCTTACATGTATGCTATTTACTTATAAGGAGACTATATAAGATTTTATGACATAGGCAAACTTTTAAGAATAGATGATATAAAATACTTATTTCATTTCAGTAAACATTTGTAAAATAGACACCTGTGTTAAGAAAACTAGCTATTTATGATAACATTATGCTATCATCAAAATGACTTATCAATCCATTAAAATAACAAAATGCTTGGGAAACATTAAAATTCATATATGAGAGATAAAAACTGCAATCAATGTTGTAAAAATTATTGGAAGCAAAAGGTAGATATAAATACTACAAAGGGATTTATAAGCATTTAATTTTACTCAAAGATTGCAGTAATATCAGGACACCAGATGGCAAAGTGTTAAGAACACAAAATGACAACTAAAACCACTGAAAAGTCAATGTCAAAAAGCTATATGAGATACCAAGGGACCTTAGAGTTAGTATCAAGTTGAGCCAATCATCTGGGCAACCATAAGATAACCTTCACCTTTTCTGGCAGGGAAACATACTGCAGTAAATAATCTCAAACTGTGAAATGTACATGGTGCTAGGTTACAGATAAGCTCATAAAGAAGGTGGCAACTGCTCTTACTGTCCTTCATAAAACCTGGCAGTGAGCAAATGGGAAGCAAGGGACTGGCTGAGCAACAATGAAAATCAATCCACATCGCACTGCCTCAGCAAGCAAGACATGGAAGGGCAGGAGCTGGGACAAGGTCTGCATTCTCACATGCAAATGTTTGGCTGCCATATGTTGAAACCAGCACAGGTAAAAAGACAAAAGTTGGAATCAGGACATAATGATGGAGCAGTCCAGAGAGAAGAGAATATAATAACTTTATTTTAATCTGATGAGATAATCCCATTAGATTTCCAACAGAATTTTTACTGATTACAAAGGTCTTTAGGCCACTGCTTGCAAATTGAAAGAGTTTTTAATAGTTTACAATGATAACATGATTGTAGCAAGCAGTTAAATGTATATAAGCAAAATACCCTGAAAAAATATCTAATAAGAATCCTGGATTGTTAAGTTTACATGATTTATAGTATTAAGAGTTTGATAAGTATTTGAAGTTTTGGACACTGCTCTCCTTACTCAGTAAGAGAAACAATGGGGCATGCAACAGAAAAGTCACTTGAAGTCATTCTTATTTTTTTATTATTATTTTTCCTACTTTATTTACACTTCAAATGTTTCCCCTTTCCAGATCTCCCCTTTGGAACCTCCTCATTTCCTCCCCCCTTCCCCTGTCACTATAGGGGTATTCTCCCATCCACCCACCCACCCACTCTTGTCCTCCCTCCTTGGAATTCTCCTCTACTGGGGGATTTAACACTCTCAGGCCCGAGGGCCTCTCCTCCCCCTGATAGATAACAAGACCCTCCTTTGCCGCATTTGTGGCCAGCACCATGGGTCCCTCCATGTGTATTCTTTGGTTGGTGGATCAGTCTCCAGGAGTATCCTGGCCAGTTGCCACTGTTGCTGCCTCCCTGGGGATGCAAACTCCCTCAGCTCTTTCAGTCCCTTCTCCAACTCCTCCATCTGGGACCTCACATTCCGCCCTGCTGTTGCTGTGAAGTGACTGTTGGGTATTTCAAACTTTTGGGCTAATAACCATTTACCAGTGAGTACGTACCATGTTCATTCTTTTGTGACTGAGTTACATCGCTCAGGATGATATTTTCAAGATTCATCCATTTGTCTGCGAATTTCATGAAGGCATTGTTTTTAATAGCTGAGTAGTATTCCATTGTGTAAATGTACCACATTTTCTGTATCCATTCTTCTGTTGAGGGACATCTGGGTCGTTTCCAACTTCTAGCTATTATTAATATGACTGCTATGAACATAGTGGAACATGTGTCTTTATTACATGTTGGAGCATCTTCTGGGTATATGCCCAGGAGTGGAATAGCTGGGTTCTCAGGTAGTATTATGTTCATTTTTCTGAGGGTCCGCCGAACTGATTTCCAGAGAGGTTGTATCAACTTGCATTCCTATCAGCAATGGAAGAGTGTTCCTCTCTCTCTACATCCTTGCCAACATCTGCTGTCACCTGAGTTTTTGATCCGAGCCATTCTGACTGGTGTGAGGTGGAATCTCAAGGTTGTTTTGATTTGCATTTCCCTGATGACTAGGTATGTTGAAGTCTTTCTTTAAGTTTCTAAATGTACTTTGATAAAAATCAGGTGACATTGAATGAAACCTCACTATGTCTTTGATACCATTGCCTTTTAATACTAAATTTTCATTTTTCTTTACAGTGTTTGCTGGTGGGAGAGATGAAGATTCACTGACATGAGGAAGATTGTTATTTTCTGGTTCCCTTTAAGAATTTTTTTTCTTCTCAACAGAAATAGAATGCATACAGGGGGAGTGTGAAAAATCTCCTGTGAAAGATTTAGGAAGCAGTGTAACATCAGGGTTTATATTGAGTATTTTGTGAGAAACAATGTAAGCTAACAGAGCCAGAAGATGCAGAGAAAAAAATAAAATTGGAACCCTCTGAATATCCATGAACCATAGAATATATCAGCAGTTGCATAACATTTATACAGATAAATTATATAGAACTAGAACTTGTTACCTTTATAGTTTATGAAGGCTTGACAAGAAAAAATGTAAATAATAACAAATATCCCCAGAGACATTAATATACAACCTATTTTCACAGTTATTTACAGTTTATAAATAAAAAAAAGGTATGTTATGAAAAATCTATACCAAATTGGTAGATAGAATGATTCTTCTTTAGGAAGGTATGCAAGCATGTCATGGAGGTAAATGCAAATCCTGTCTAGAAGGAGCCATATGAAAGACTCATGTCATTTGCCATGGTAAGATTATATAAAATAGATTAAAGGAAATGCTCAAAACACATCAAATGCACATCCCATGCTATGAAGAGTAGAATCTGCAAAAGCTCAAATACTGGAACTATACAGGGACCATAAAACAATGTAATAAATTTATACAAAAACAAATATTCATAATGAAGAATAGAATCTGCAAAAGCTCAAATATTGAAACTATACAGGAAACTTAAAACAATGTAATAAATTGTAAAACAGCAACGATTCATGATAAGAGACATAGGCATATGACTATAAATAAGTCAATTTAGAGAAAAATATCTTCAAATACAAAATAAGTAAAACAGTAACAAAATGCACTTACTTAAATAGCTGCATAGGAAAAATGAATGTAATTACAACAGATGATAACTCTTAGCCTGGAGATAACAATTATGCTTATGTTTTTAGTTCATATGCATATATCATTTTCTTTTAGTTAAGAAAGTAATGTCTATTTTTTTAAGAATGATGATGCCCTTTGGTTAGAAGTATGAGGACAATTATTAGCCCTATTAGTTATTTATAGGCATTGATTCAAAGTTGTCAGAGTTTTTGTGGAGAGATTCAAGGGAATACTATACAGGACAGTGGAAATTTTCAGTAGATACAGGTGAAGATAAATGATAACTTTGGAGTTCCATCCTAGAAAGACAGAAAGTTGTTAACATGCATTAGCACTCAGGTGTGTCAATATTGTCCTAAGTCTGTAAATTGCAATTTTGCAAAAGAAATGGAGGGAGGAGAAGGGAGGAAGAGAGGGAGGAAAGGAGAGAGATGGAGGGAGAGAAAAGGAGAGATAGAGAGAGATAGAGATATCTGGGAACATACATTTTTATACTCCATGTTTCATACTCAATGTTTCAGCCAAATCTTTCAAAGGACTTAAAACCTCATTAAAGAAGAGGCAGGAGTGAAGGAGACAGAGGGACAGAGGACACCAGGAGTAAAAGACCCTCTAAAACAACTGAGCAAAGCTCATATGGACTCACAGAAACTGAAGCACGGGACCTACACAGGTCTGCAGCAGGTCAAGTGTGTGTGTGTGTGTGTGTGTGTTTGTGTGTGTGTGTAGAACAAAGCTTCATGATATAAGCAAAATGAAGCCAGATTGTTCAAGTGGGGTTTTCAGGTACTGTGGAGCTCACAGCACTGGGATGCTCATAGCACACCCATTCTAAAAGTTAAAGATGACTGATGTACAGGTGGTATTAATGCCTGGTTAAATGTAGAAAAGAATTAAAAGAGTAGAGGACAGGCACCATTAAAATGTATTCTTTGTAAGATAAAATATAATTTGCTGGTATATGATAAATATCAGTCACATGTATTGAATATTGTCCAACATCCATTTGCCATACAAAGAAAACAGAGAGTTATATCAAAGGTCCTACATGATCTAATTGTATCAACATTGGTTAATAAGAAATCATTATTATATTCAGCCAGTGTTATGAGATGCAAGGTCATAAAGTACTTATGTATAATCTGCATGTCAAATGACTTGGATCCATGGTCCCTCTACCCTGTTACATTCCTTTTATATTCATTGTTACCCTCATCGATTCTTTCCTCAACTATCCTTACCTATACATGAAAACATAAATGAGTTTCTGTTAAATGACTACCCCAAAATTCTAGCTGTTTTTAGTGTGATGCTCATTGAATCAGAAGATGGAAGTCTTAAATTCCTAACACATTATAAATCTCTGTTCTCTGAATAATCCAAGACTTATCCTTCTTAATCTAAAGTATTGTAATGTGCTAGATCTACTCATTTTCAATGGTGGGGTTATTTTTCTCTAATTGCAATTCTGGTAATTGCACTGTAATCTACCCTAGTTTATCACCCATTGGGCACAAATAAAAATATTGAATATTTTACTGAAATCTGCGTCATTAATTTTAATTAACTCTAGTTTTCTTTCCTCAAATATCCATTCAAACTTCCTAAACTGTCATGAAAAGACCTTTATAATTTAACCTGAAGATACTTACACAATAGTTTTAGCAATTATAACATCTCTACTTATTCAAATGCTTTTTTTAAAAGATATTTTTGTCTGAAGATGAAATACATAAAAGATTTATTTACAGGAGAAAACCAGCATGGACTTTATAGCATGAAAGGCCTATCTGTATATGTACAGAGGTCATTATGCTCCTTGGCATTAAAAAATAGATGTTCTTACCTCTGTTGCATGATAAAATTATAATGTATCACTTTATATATTCAAGTGTATAACTGTAAGCCCTTTCTCACCTTTATGGCTCTAACCTGCATTTGTACAGACGTAAACCACCTAGGAATGACCGACATGCCCTGTGAGTCTCTTCTCTTGCTTCAAGTAGCTACCATTACCATGCCCCTCCTTATTCTTGCTGCTTCTGAAAGTATGCCTTTTCCAAAAGTCTTTTTGGACACCCTTGCTCTATTGAACTTCTCTGTAGCCACCTCTCTCTCGAAGTTCATAAAATTATGGATAGCTTATAGATGTATATACTGGACTACATGGAGTAGTAAGAATTTTTAAACTCCCTGTAGACTTTAGCTGAACGTATTTGTGTTAATTTGTTTATATGCTAGCCATTTCAGCATTTCTTTCTCTAAAACTTGTAAGTTCATAATACAAATACTTGTTTATTTTATTCTGTATCAACTAGAGTTCTAGGCAAATATATTCCATTAGTAATGACTAGAATAATGCATGTGTTTGTTCCACTCAAGAGAAAGTGTACCATTTTCATTAGATTCATAGAGAACATAACCAAAACAAGATAACGAATATAGACCTAGGTTTTTTTAAGTTTTCCTCAAAATCTAAAACCTCATGGTTTCATTACAGACCATAGAATATAATTAACTAATTCATGTTCACAATGTTTGTATTTTGTTATATCTATACATATCTATGTTACAAAAGAAGCCGATCTTCATGAAGCATAGAGGGTATAATGCTGTTGTAATTCACACACTCTGAAAATTGCACAGAATCAACAAACTCATAATTAGTATCTTAACAGTATTTACATCTTCTAGTAAAATTTGTTTATTTGAACCTAATGTGTTTTAGCAGCAAATGGAAACTATGTGTCTTAAAAATAAAACAAAAAATTGAAACAGAGTAATATTAAGCCTCTACAACTCAAATGCATATTATTAGTAAGAGAACATTTTTCCCTGCATTGTGAAGGATTAATCCCTAGTTCTCAAAAATGTTGACCAAGAGCTGTACTATGGTATTATACTGTCAATCCTTAAATACACGTGGTTGTACATGTTTTTCTTTGTATCCTCTTGCATGCTGTTGCTCCACAACTTATGAAAGGGTTACATCATGATAAAATTAGAAATAAACTAATGAACTTAATAACATGGCTTAGTAACTCACTGTGCTACAAAGAATGTTGGCTGTTGAGCTTTTAGTAACAAAAGTAGCTGAGTATTATCTGTAGGTCACTTGTAATTCCCATATCCTAAGAGAATGATAAATCCTTCTCCTATATTGGGAAAGAATAGCAATTCTAAATTCAATATATTGGATATGACTCTTTGACTCTTTTTTTTTTTGCAAAATGTGCTGAACCACTTCCAAATCAGCCTTATGTAAAAATTGTAGAGCAGTGACAATGCTTGTTATCTGTATGATAGAATACTGAGTTCCTTTTTTACTGAAAATAAAAACTTGGTAGTTGGAAGAAATTATACATGAAAATGCCCAGAAGATGTTAAATTTGACTCTCTGTGAAATTTTATGCCTCTTAATTCTTGGCTTGAAGATTAAAGAAATAGAACCAATTCCATTTGGAAAAAAAAAAACAAAAAACAAAAAACAAAACCCTTGCCACTTCAGAAATTCAAAGCATTATAACCTAAGAAACCAGTGCATAGATAGTAATTTTGAAAAGATTGTTGTAAAATATGTCAGCTAGGCTTTCATCTGGGTTGGAAATGAATATTCTTTTTGTCTTGGTACATATAAAGGTTCATCATTTAAGATGATTATTTAAAAAATGCTGTTATTAAAGTCAAGATATAATCAAGGAAAATACAGAAAAAGGAACATGCAACAGAAAAGGACATCTTCTTGGAGAGAGAGGAAGAGGTATGGGATGAGGAACAGTTAGAGAGCAGACCAATAAGGGGATAATAACTGGACTGTAAAGAAAAGATTAAAGAATAATAATAATAAATAAAAGAAAATAAAAGCTCTCAGTTTAAAAGACCATTTCATACTAATGTTAACTTTTTGTAACTAAATTGTTATTTCTCACTGGTTAGCAATGGCTAAGTTGTCACTCCTGCTACATTGGCAATGACTGGCACTAGTTCAGTACAAACACATACTTGTGTTATATGCACTCCATTGCCTTTTTAATTTTTCTAGGTGGAAACACACACACACACGCACACACACACACACACACACAAACAAGACTCAAATATTCTGACAAAAATGTGAATAAAGTATAATTCCTAAGAAGTCAATAAGTCTATTAATCACAACCAGATTCTTAGGATTTTTAAAGAGCAGTTTATAGCACTCAATTTTATATTCTAATACTTTAAATACAATTTTTTTCTACAGTGCAAACCAATAAAACTATACAAAAGGCATGTTTTGCCCCATGGTTCAATTAGGCAAGCCCTTGTACAATGTGTTGATTGTGGAGGGAATGAGGCTGTCCAAGTCATGAGTGCATAACTAAGTACCTATTAGCTGCGTGCAGGCAGCCCAGCCTAATTACAAACTAATAAGAAAATGAGAAAATAAATGTAATTCTGACAATATGTATTAAAGGCTAAACTTGAAAGTAGAAGAAAACCTCATTTTTTTCATCTAAACATTCTAACCAAGAGTAGAAGCAATAATTAATTAAATTTACTTCTTAATCAAATAAACTATATTCTATTAATGAAAATAAATGTTTTTGTTTAAAAATGAAAGTCTCAGAATAAAAGGGCAGAGATTTATTCTTATTTCATTAATGCTATATAATATTTGCATTTTGTCTGTCAGATAAAAAAATTCTAAATAGGAGTTTAATGCTAATTTCACAACTTCATTACTGATTTGTAAACTCTTTTGCAATATAATAATATGTTTCATTCCTTATTGTTTGATCACAAATAGAAACAAAAGCTTAAAACTAATTACAAGAATTGAGTTTAGAAACAATGTTAAAGACAATAATTTTTGGCTAACAGAACTTTTCTCTTCAAAGTCATTTACAAAACATTTTTTCTTATCAAATATAAATTTTTTAAAAATCTAATTGATCCAGGTGTGCTAAAGAGGTTATAGGGCTAAGAGCTTTGTTGTTTGGTTGTTTTGTTTCCTTTTGTGTAGCATTCTACTGTCTACCACATCTTTAATTTTTTTGTAGACTCGGTTCCAAAATTCTTTCTTTTTTAAAGTATTATTTTTCATTTAGAATTTTTCTTTATTAAATTTTGGTCATCTTCTTTTATATCCCTCAACTCCTTCTATGCAACTCAAACCTCTCTACACACATAACTTCTCTCTTTCACCCTCTTCCCCCCCACACACACTTCTCTCACTCCTCTTCCTCCTTCAAAATTTAAATAAATAAAAAAACAAAAGTACAAAACAAAGGATCAAATAACTTCCTATTGCTAAATAATCACAGCAATAAAATGACTCCTAATGACATATTGCTATTACCCAAAAATTTTTACTTGAGTTCTGTCCTAGTTACTGTGAGGGGAAACATGACCAAGGCCAGTTATAATTTATTTGATTTGCTTACTGTATTAATTAGGGCTCTCTAGAGTCACAGAAACTATGCAATGTTTCTATATATTAAGGGAATGACTTACAGTTTGTAGTACAACTAAGCCAACAATGGGCAGCTGTGAATAAGACGTCCAAAAGTCTAGTAGTTGCTCAGTCCACAGGGCTAGTTGTTTCAGCAGGTCTTTTGTAATGACTGGAATCCTGACGAGGTAGGTACTAACAGATGCACCCACAAGTGCAAGCAGGTAAAGAAGAGTGAGTCTTCCTTCTACCATTGTCCTTATCTAGGCTTCCAGCAGAAGGTGTGGTTCAAATTAAAGATATGTTCTACCTTGCCTGGGGCTATGCTTTTCATGGCCACTATGCCTCAAGATCTTCATGTTAAGATCAGGGTCATCTTCCAGCTTCAAGACCTGGATCACAGTTGTGTTCTGCATTTCTGGATTGTAGATAATTCTAGATGTAGTTAAGTTCACAACCAGGAATACCCATCACACACATCAGATTAATCAATGATCACCTTGGTGAGAAGCTGGACAGCAGGTAGGCATGATGCTGGGACCAAACCTAAGAGCCTACCTTCATTGTTCAACAGGATTATGTCAGAGAAGGGATGGAGGATAGTGAAAGGGAAAGAGAGAGAGAGAGAGAGAGAGAGAGAGAGAGAGAGAGAGAGAGAAGGGGAGGGGGAGGGGAGGGAAGAGGGGAGAGGGGAGACTGGAGAGGGGAGAGAGCAAGAGAGGGGAGAGGAGGAGCTGGTGGAAGGGGAGAGAGAATCAGCTTATTCTGGTCTTTTGGCAAGTCAAAGCCCATTCCAAATGATTTTGAGAATTGCTCTTTCTATATTTGTGAAGAATTGACTTTGAATTTTGATGGGTAATGTGTTGAATCTCTAGATTCCTTTTGGTAAGATGACCATTTTTTCTATGTTAATCCTGCAGATCTATAAGCACAAGAGATCTTTCCATCTTCTAAGCTCTTCTTTGATTTCTTTCTTCAGGGCCTTGAAGTTCTTGTCATACACATCTTTCTCTTGCTTGGTTAGAGTCACACCAAGATATTTTGTATTATTTGTGACTATTGTGAAGGGTATTGTTTCCATAATTTCTCAGCCCATTTATCCTTTGATTTGTTTGAGTTAATTTTGTATCCAGCCACTTTGCTGAAGTTGTTTATCAGCTGTAGGGGTTATCAGGTGGAATTTTGGAGTCACTTGGGTATATTATCAAATCATCTGCAAATATTGATATCTTAACTTCTTTCTTTCCAATTTGTATCCTTTTGACTTCTTCTAGTTGTCTAATTGATCTGGATAAAACGTTCAGCAGTATATTGAATAGATAGGGAGAGAGTGGACAGTCCTGTCTGGTTCCTGATTTTAGTGAGATTGCTTCAAGTTTCTCTCCATTTAGTTTGACCTTGTTGATTGGTTTGCTCTATACTGTTATTATTATGATTAGGAATGGGCTTTGATTTCCTCATTTTTCTAAGATTTTTAACATGAAGAAGTGTTGTATTTTGTCGAATGCTTTTTCAGCATCTAATGAGATGATCAAGATATATATATATATATATATATATATATATATATATATATATATAAATGATGTGTTCTTAGATATGTCATATATTCAAAGTTAGTCTTGGTCTAGGATAAGGAAAAGATTTTTTAAAAGAATGCTGGTATAATTATGTATTTATACATAGTAGAAAGTATCTAGAAATTGATTTTACACACCTTAAAATTAAATAAATTGTTTAATAATTACAATTTTAAAAGTGATGTCAAATAACCAAACATAAATTAGGCTATCACAAAACTTGAAAGACACCTGCGTTTTCTTCTACATTTACCTACTGGAGTTTTATAATTTTGTGTTTTCCTTGTCCATATAAGCACTGAAACTTATAATTTCAATTGTGCTAATTAACAGAATTCTTTTGTGTCAGTTAATAAATTCATCCTATTCACCTTACATTCTTCAATAACTGAAACTAATTGCTTCAAAATCTCTAAGTGTCATTATAATTTCCACTTTCCTCACTTGCTTTGCTCTTCTCCACTTCTAATGACCATATGTCTGATTTATTTAGCTGCTTAATATGACTGTGAGCTTTAGTTTTGTATTTTTATCTCTGCTGTTACACTCCCTATATCACCAACAGTACAATCAATGACAGAAAACAATGAGTAGGTAGAATATAATTAATGATTATTTCATTATTGTGAAAAAAAACATTTAAGTGGAAAGACAAGAAAATTGAGGAGAGCAAATTTTTTGTTGTGATATCACCCAGAGAATTCATAAATGGTAAATATTTGAATGGGACCTTTGGGTAAGTGGATATAACTATCACATGATCAGGTGCTGAATATGAGATAGACGAGTAAGGCGTTTAGGAGAAAAACAACAATGAAATATATCTATATATCTATATATCTGTATCTATATTTTAGAAGGGCTAACATTTCCACTATCAATTATATGAAATATAGACCAAGGGAACCAACATGATTCTTCAGAACATGAAATAAATTCAGTTTGAAGTGCTTTCTAACAAATTAATTATACATGTCATATAAAACTTTCACTCTTTGATAGTTTCTTCACAAAATTCAACTAATACATCTAGAAAACCCACACTTGATTCTTTTTTGGGCAGGGATATGGTCTCTTCAAATAGCCTTGGCCATACTTGAATTCACTACATAGGCCAGGCTGGCCTCAAATTCACAGAAGTCTGCCTGTGCCTCCTTAGTGCTCAGACTAAAGGCATGTGCCACAATGCCTAGCTATGTTTGAATTCTTAACACATTATTCATAATTGATAAAACCCCCAAACAATTAAGAGATCATGAAATATTACTTATTATTAAGTATAAATAAGCAATAAGATTCCAAATAACATTGAAAAACATTAAATGCATATTGCTTTTTAAAAGATAAAAACATAATGTATTATGAATATAGAACTCTATGATATTCTTTAAAAGACATATTGACAATAGAAAGGTGAAAGCATGGTCTAAGTTCAGGGATGTCTTCAAGGAGCAAAAAGCATCTACAGAATAGAGGAAGCCTCTCATACAATTTAATAATGTATGAATATGAAAAATGAATAATGTATGAAATTAGCATATGTCATAAAAAATTCCATTGAAAAAACAAAAGAAATCAACTGTAATGCATATAATGGACCTATAATATATATTAATGTAATGTATTGTAAATGAGGTAAACATGGAGTCAAGCCTATAGTTACCCAAAAATATGTTTTGTGTTCCTTTTTAAACCACCTTAATTAACATAAATTAATTTTTATAATGTGGTTATGAAATGATCTGTTAATATTAAATATTTAATGCTTAAAGGCATTTAAATATGCATTCTGATAAAGCTAACATATGTATATTTTACTTTTAGTGCAATATATTTCTGCTGCTAATGTATTGAAGTTTTATTTTAATTTAAGAAATGTGCAACAATGCATCCATAAAGTCTTTTATATGAATCCCAGATGTTATTTTCTTTGCTATTCTGGCTTGATTCATTTTATACTTTATAATATATCATACATAACTGAAACATTCTAATTTAAATGCTCTTGCAATTCTCTTAATTCTTTGAGATGATAACATAATTAATAAACATCTTGAAATGAATTATTAGAACTAAAGGGAAATTTTGTTAAAGAGTAATAGTGAACTTTTACTTAGTAGAGATTCTATATGAAATCTACCCTAGAATGTCAACTGATATATAGGCCAACAACTTTTCTATCAAGTTATCTATTCATAATTAATAACTATATTTCATGTTTTATATTAAAATAAGAATTCAAGCATTCATATAATTCTTATTGCACTATAAAAGTTAAAAAAAGAATATGCATCACAGTTAAATATGAGTTTCAATTCATACATTAAATTCAATTTAACTTTTGGATAAAATTATTGATTAATTTTTAGTTTTGATATTAAAACATTTGTTTAAGAGATTGGAAATTAAATATAATACCCTTGGGAGCCTACTTATAGTAAGCAATATATACCTTAAACATTTCTAAAAACTAAGAGCAGAGAAGTTTTATAAATTTTAGGTTTCTGCAAGCATATTGAGCCTTTTTAAAAACAGAACATGCAAAATTGTCTGAAAGTTTGAAGTGCAATTACCCAGGGAATGAGGATGGTCTGCACTATCACAAGAAAAGATTTGCATCTATTGAGGTATTCCAGAAATAACCAATCCCATAAAATTTTATCTATTAATTTATTCTCTCCACAATCACTTCAGTGTTCAGTTTTTAACCTGTATTGAAAAATCATGAGGTAATATAGAAAGCAAAGGTTTTTACAACAAAGAATCTATTCATGTTTTATCTCAGATGACAAAGAATGGCTGATTAAATCTATTTTAATGGAATATATATATATGTATATATATATGTATATAAATATATACATATTTCTCACAAATATATTGTTCCACTATACATATATAAAATGTGCATGTGTGTGTGTATGTGTGTGTTTGTAAACAATACAGTACTATGGCTAAAGAGGTTACAGCTAAATGGTATGTCTATAAGAGCAACACTCATGTAGTTGAAGCAGAAGGTTCTTGATTTGAAGGCCAATCTAACTGACAGTGAAAACTTTTCTGTCTCAACAAAATGAGGTCGTTACTCACAAGTTAAGTGCATACAAATATAAAATTCAGAATAGTATTTTAAAGAGAATTGCTATACTCATATTAAATGTATGTTGTTGCTATGGTTTCACACAAAATTTAGTTCCTTTATAATCAGTCATATATTAATTTTTATCAACATTCAAAGAAAACTATATGTGTGATAAGATAAAAGACAACCCTCTGTTTTAATTCTAATTTCAATTTAAATTAGGCTATATAGATGTGTATAATTTTTGGTAATCATTTAGTTTGGGGGATTTTTCATATACTGGTAACACATAATTGTGTCAATATTTTTATAATTCATCAACCTTTTTATTTAGTATTCATTTGACAGAGATGGAAATTCAATAAATCTCATAAAAACTTAGCTAAAATTCAGAATCTCTCTTCAGTTTTGTCATAAGATTGTAAAGCAGTAACTAGATAGCAAGCAAGCAATAGCCTATGTATGTGGGAAAAAATTCAATCTCAAATAAAGATGATCTAATGTCATATATTTATTAGAATTATAAACAATATTTTATTAGTATTTTATACTGAAAATGCTACAGATCTAAAATTTATAATTACTTTTGGGTCTGCAACATGCTTATAACCATATGCAATATACACCTTATTCCAATGTGGATATGCCATTCAGGATTAAATCAACAGATTAAGAAACATATCAGTGATTCAAAGAAAAATATTTTTGGAAATAATTACAAATTACTACAAAACAATTATCTACTATAGTAGAGAGTGTACAAATAACAAAAGGAATAAAGAAAGAGGTTATGTGGGAAGCATTTTCATAGCTCATAATGAGTAAAAAGGGAGTATGGAAGAAGCTATGATGTATCCCAGATAAGTGCTTCCCAGCATAAGAGAATAATGTACTGAAAACAGACCGTATGATAAGAAGAAGCAGAATATCAATGAATGTGGATTGGGAGGTACTGTACAAGACTGGACACTATGGATAGAGGAGGCAAAAAAGAACAGACAAGCTCATTAACCAAAAGCACAGCATGCTAGCTTGTCTGTAGAAATAGCCTAACTATCTATTGGATAACAGCACTGAAATCTGAAGTTGCCCGGCTTCCCATACATTCATTTATAGGTAAATATACCAAATTATGAAATTAAATACTAGAAGTGTGTATTATTTGGCCTGTGTATTATTTGGTTTTCACAGCTTGTCAGTCTTCTCTAGAGATAATTTTTAATAGTACCAAGAATCAAAGAATTTTATTTAGAGTTCAACTATAGTATAAAATATGACATGGCACAGTAGACTTAGACCTAATACATGATAAAATTATAGTTCTTGAAGTCTATCTGTTTGTCTTTTCAGTTTTCATGGACCTTTCGCAGATATTGAAAATTTCAGACAAGAACAGAACTACTGTTTTTATAAACATGCTATCCTTGTGCATGTTAAAATATCCTAAAGCTTTCTCTAGAAATGAGCAGCCACACATATTTAAATTATTTTAAGAGATTTCGACATCCATGTCATTTCAAATCTGCCTACAGTCTTACAGAAAAATAGATAACTTTAATAATAAGATTAAAATAGTCCTTTAGCAATCTAAAGTGTAATTGGAAATAAAGAGAAGAAAAAACTGAAGGTACATGGAGAAAATATATAGGTTTAAGGTATAAAATTTAGAATCTTAAGCTACTTTGAGTCTTCTATAGAATCTGGTCCATAAGTCTTGAAGGAAAAACTCAACCATTGAGCTCTTTCTCCTACTGTTATATCAATGTATTTTAAAAGTATAAATCCAGTTGTGAATGTTATGTTAACTTTGTCTGCTGATCAAGTCAAATGGATTTAATGGAGGGACATTAAGAACAAAAGACAAATCTACCCCTAAATAAATAAAATAGAATGGAGTTCCAAAATAAAATCATATGTTTAAAATTATATCATTTCAATAATGGCCAAATAATATCCACTGGATATCTAAATGTCAAAGAAGGAACCTCAAAAACAAAATAACATAAAATAAAACAAAAATTTATATTTAAAGGAAAAAAATAAAATGATTACAAAATATAAAATAACTCTGAATAACATTTTATCTGTAAATGAATTCTTAGTTAAGATATCAAAAATCATTAATGAAGAAATAAAGCAAAAATTTTGAACATCAAATTAACCATATTCCAAAGGAAAGCATCAGGAAGATAAACACCTTCCATACATATTGGATAATTGTGACAATTATGGAAATATTCTAAGACTGTGGTGATGATAGGTAACATCTGTGAACAAACTGGCTCATGTATATAACTAAGTAACTGGCATTGCTTGTGAATTACATTTTAATAAAACTTTTATGCTTTAAAAGGAGAGAGAAGGTTTATTGCAAGTAGAGGGTAATATATAGTGAGGAAAAGGCAGTTCAAGAGAACGTCAAAGAGAGAAGTGGAGCACACAAGGGATTGTATCAAAGAGCAAAATGTCACCATTCTATCCATTTAGCACTGCATGCAGTCACAGTGAATAAGTCTAACAGAATCTAGTGATTTCAGTGTGCCACACTGTGTTAACCCTTAGACATTAACACAGTTAGGAAACTAGGTATTTCAGACCTTCCGCATCAGTGCCATACACAATGAAAACCTTGACTGAATACTGTAAAATCCCATAAGTTCTGTATTACTCAAGATGCTTCTAAATGCCAATGATTTTCAGGAGCTTTTCACCAGGTTAAAACAAAAATATTCAAATGGGTACTGGTTAAAGGCAAGAAAACACACAACCCCACAAACCGTATGATTAAAAGTGCCATCAACATTTTTATAATTACAGAGGCTAGACACTAAAATAATTGTATTGTCTATGCATGCTGCTATGAATTACAAAATGAGAAATAAGACAAATATCTGTATCTACTACTCCTGAATAGTAAGTAGAAATCATGTATATGAAGGACTTAGTTTTTCTTATAAGAGTATATACTGTGAATTCTAGACAGATTGAGAATGGAAAGTCTATCAGGTACAAAATGATTTTAAGGACTACATTAAGCATAGTAGTGTGTCAGTCGTAGTTTTAAAGGTTGGTTCTCTCATATAGAATGGGTCTCTAGGGTAGAAATTGGTTGGATGTATAGTCAGACTCTGCTCCATTTGTATTCTTGAAAATCTTTTATTAATTATTTAGAAAGATTTACGAATAAACAGTAGAACTCTAAGAAAAAATATCATCTAGATTTTGTATAATATATAAATATAAAATATATAGTATATTAAATATATTATATATTGTATATTATATATTTATTATATGCTATATACTATATATTACATATTATACATTATATAATACATATTATATACTATATTATATTTTATATTATTTATGTGTTATATATTGTACACTATATGTTATATGTTTTATATATTATATGTTTATATGATATTATATGCTATATGTTATATGCTGTTTGCATCTAGAATATTATATAGTATATTATAAAATGCATATAATATATAGTATGTATTATATCATATATCATACATCATACATCATACATTTTATTATACATTATACTGTACATTATACTTTTAAATTATATATTAGGTAGATAATATATTTTATATTTATATGAGATTTATATTAGATTACCTTTTAGGTAGATAGTTACTAGGATGACTCCTTATGAATGTTTTATATTTCCGATTTATGGCTGTTTTCCTTCCATGTTCTGTATTATTCTCCTCTCCTATCTCCCAGCATCCACACATTTTCCCCATTTCCCAAATAGTGATAGCATGTTCCTTTCTATTCCACTCTCTGTTGTTAATCCCAGTACACAGTGGTCCTTTCCTACTTTCTTAGTTTGTACCGATACTCGAACCTACATACTCATATGAAGATTTGGAGCTAAGCTTGGAGGCTCAGATGAGAGAGGACATGTCTCGGACTTTCTCTTGCTGCTATGAAACAGCATGGCCAAAAATAATTTGGGGATGTAAAGGGTTATTTGGCTTGCACTCCACGTTTTAGTCCATCATTGAAGGAAACCAGGAAAGGAAATTAGTAGGAACCTGGAGGCAGAAGCACATGAATGGAATGGAGCTCTTACTAGCTTGCTTATCATGACATATTCTCTTTTCATCAAGCATAAAGTCAGCAGCTCAAAGAGGACACCATCAACAATTAATTATCAATAAGAACTGTAAAGGTAATATATGTTTGCTATTTTATGTTCTTTTTTGATATATTATATATCACTCATTGTGTCAAGATCAATGTATTGAATAGATATGACATATAACAAAGTTTTTTAACTCTCTATCCATTGAATTTTGATGTAAGGAGCCATTTAATATAGGGTAAAGTTAGACAGGAGTCTTTCCTGATGATGGCCCGCCATTTTTACATGCTGCAATAGGAAAATTCTGAATTGCAGGGCCTTCAAGGAATTTCATTTCAGGATTGCTTCTTGTAGCTGATATACCTTTTTCCTATCATTATTACATAATTAGCCTACACTATTGAGCAGATTTCCTGCAGATTAACATAAAGATAAGCTTTCATGAATTTATATTGTTTAGATAAATTAATTATTTTGCCAAAAATTTTTAATAAAGTTAGAACCAAGTATATAATGTGCCCATTAAAAATAGAAATGTAAGTAAACATTGCATGATAAAAAAAATAAAACAAGCTTTCACAGTAACAGTAAAAAGGGAAATAGGCTTGGGAAAAATTTGTGACCAAGGATAAACATTCATTCTAGGTCAGATACAAGGATGAATTTACAGGTGTGCACGATGATAAAGTGAGGCCATGTGAAAATGTTGCTTTAAACATATAATGTCCATATAGAAGGAGCCATTGCTTTGAACATAGTATCATCCATTTTTCTATATGTCCCCTTTCCTGTAGCTTTTATTTATAATATAATTTTCTAAAAACTGTTGTCTATTAAAAGACTAGAGAAAACGAATAAAGTGTTGGCTTGGAAGTCTGTGCCCCATCCATCCATCTGTCCATCAATCCATTCATCCAGCCAGCCAAATGTATATGTGTATATGTCTATCTATATATTTGTTTATATATACATATGTAGGTACACATGTAAATATTCCTGAAGACTTATATAGTAGATGAGACAGATGGTCTGATCCAAGCAGAATTTGTGGGTGTATGAGTGCATGTGAGTCTGTGCATATTGCCTGTGTAAAATTTAAATTCTTTTCCTTTCTTTTCTCTCTGGTTCACAAGCAGTTAATGAGTCCAGGTTTCTGGTCTAGCCAGCAAGAGGCTCTAGAGCAAGAGAGAAAAGAACTCTAACAATTAACCCATTACTTAATTCCCTGCTACTTCTCAACAGGAGTTAATTACCAGAAATCTTAGGATAGCAAAGAGCTTAAGAATGGTAAATTTACCCAAAGTAAACTACTTTTGACCCAGCAATCATAAAATCTGCCACCACACCTACCAATGCCCCGATTGTTGCCTTCCCCGGGAAACCAGGTAATGCTGGGAAGGTCACCAGCATTTTGACACTTGGGAAGAATACAGTTTGGATCCATTAAATAATACAAAAACTAATAAAAATGTAACATAAAATAATGTTGTTCTCTTTATAGAATAAGTCACAAATAATTTGTTTGTTAGCCATATGCTTTTTTATTTAATAACAAAGAATTAGACATAGTGTCTATGACATTTTATGTCTCTATATACAGAGCATTGGTCTAGGTTATCTATATTCTCCTCAGTAGTTACTGTTATCCTTAATCATTTTAGTGTTTACAAGTCTAATATCATTATCGTTTTATTTGCATATCCTTAGTGCATAGGGCTGCTGAGTATATTCTCTTGTGACTCTCACATTTAAAAGACAATCTCAGTTCTTGATTCAGTGGATTTTGAGAATTACCTAGTAAGATTTATTTATTATTTCTCATTACAAAATAAAAAAAATAATATTCCTTTGAGATTATGTGCATTTATAATTTTCTGAGGTAAAAGTATACACAAACATATATATGGCTGTAATCTTGTCTATGTCATAATATATGATTATTCAAGAAAGTTCTATTTTTATATTAACTCTTTTCTTTTGAAAACAAAGCCAAAGGATGGATCAATGGAACAAGTGTCCATTCCTTATATCCTAACATAAATTCAACTGAAAATTATTTCATTCTTTTTTCATTATATAATTCTTCAGACATTGATGTATAAAAGACTGCACCCTACTCTGGCACTATGTAAAAGACATGGAAAATTTAGGAAGCAAGGTTTCGCTTGGTGACTTAGGTCACTGGAGGCATACTTTCAAGGGAGAATGTGGGATGCTACCCCTATGTTGTAATTTTGTATTCCAGTGCTGGAGGTAAACTTCTTACTGTTCTACCTTAATCATCTGTTCTACCTTAAGTTCATTTAATGCAGATATTATTTTACAGCGATGAACATCTGATCATATACATATACATTTACATTTCCAGGCAATATTTGAATTGTGTAGGCAATAACAGTTTAGCAACTTCTAATAATCACCAAAGTCTATTTTTCATCCACAATGCATATGAAATTACCCAGTAAATGACTTGAAGTTGATTTGAATTCTCTCTGTCTTATTCTGCCTCCTCTCCTTTCATCTGTGTGTGGAGGTGTGTGATGTTTGTGTGTCTGTCTGTCTACCTATCTGTCTGTATGTCTGTCTCTTATAACTGAGTGTCCCGGAGGACTTTATGCAATGCTTTTATTGGTCAGAAGAACGTGTCAATATATTACACTCAGTTTAGGTTCAGCAGGTAGGTGATGGGTTTTGAATTTCCTCTGTCAAAACTGAAAACAGTATCTGACCATCAGAAGTAGTGATGCTCTACTTGATTGCATGATACTTCTTGTCATTAATCTTCTCATTTATGTCAATTCTTGTGACTTGGGATCAAAATCAATGTTACTACAAATTACCTGAGGGACAAAGAGATTTGTTTACTTCTCCATTTCTGTGGCATGAGGTAATTGTACTTGCCTTCTAGTCTTCTGAAAATCCATTATTCTCCTGGAAAGCAAGAAAGCCTGTTCATCATTTTTGCCTCCATCCAGACTGTAAGGGAAATTTCTGTTTTTAAAAATATAGCATTCTTTCATGTCATGGATGCATATCTTAAGAGACTCCTGAAGAGCTTGGTCTCTATGATAGCATTGATTATAGATATTATTACATAAGCAGTTGCTGCTTAGCCTAAATCCTTAAACATTCAACACTGGATCTCTCCAGTTTTACTTTGTTCAAGAATTTCAACACATTGATCTGTATTCATTTAAAGTTTGTATTGAATGCAGGTTTAATTTAACCAGTCTAGGAGGGTATTAAATCCAGTCATAGTTGCTCAAGAGGAAAGCATTGTAAAAGGGACTTCTGTCATTGAATTGGCACAGATCAGAACTTCTATTTCTATAGTCTAAAGTTCTTTTTATCTTTTTTTTTTTTTTTTTTTTTTTTTTTGGTTTTTCGTGACAAGGTTTCTCTGTATAGCCCTGGCTGTCCTGTCCTGGAACTCACTCTGTACACCAGGCTGGCCTCGAACTCAGATATCCGCCTGTCTCTGCCTCCCATGTGCTGGGATTAAAGGCATGTGCCACCACTGCCCAGCAAGTCTAAAGTTCTTACAGTCCATTTCAATACAGTCTTCATATGTACTTCTTGACCCAAGGGGGAAGATACTACAATATCTTCCTATCTTCCAGTTGATATTTTCTCTCTTTGCATAGTTAATTATTTTATCTTTACTGTGTTGTTTTTACAGTCTAGTGTGGAGCCTATAGGCCATAAGATATACCTTTGAAGCAATTGTATCCATTTTAGGTTTTGAATCTACTTTAATTTTTAAGTTATAAAGGTATTAATTTTAGAACAATTATTTTGTATACATATAATTTTACCTTTAATTTTTAATTTTTAAAGTCCTCATACATACATAATTCATTTTAATCATTTTGGCTCTGCTCCCATTTACAGTTCGTCCTTTACACCCTTGGTATTGATGCAATAGAAGCTACTCTTATATGAGATTGGCAGGTTATTATTATCTGATTGCCTATCTACTTCCATTGTCTCTATATTTAGTCACTGGAGCTGTCATATCTCATATTTGAAAGACAATCTTAGAAATGAGCAGTCTCTCCCAATAGTCCATTGAGAAGTTCTGATTTATCAAATCTGAGTTTAGTATACAAGATTTTTTCTTCTTTTTTTTCCCTTTATAGAAAATGCATTAGTTATTCTTTGATATTCTAAGAACAAATCATATTAGTGACAAGAATAAAGTAAAATTGACTTAATTTGCACTGTGCAAGTAAGATTTCTTAGCTATCATTGGCTTGAGATGCTGGCATTAGTCACTTTCACTTTTCCCAGCTTTGAAGCATGTTTGACCAAAAGATGAAAAACAGTCTCAGTTGAAAAAAAAAAAATGTACTCATCAGAAAGATTTCTTGGCCCTCTGACAACTAGCACAGAACTGTCCAAATAGTGAATAGACAGAGTTATTACATAAAAAATTCAGAATCCCAAAACCTCTTATGACTTTATATTTGTTACATGGAGATTTGGGGACAAAGGCAAGATAACCTGGGCCAAGTGGTTCTTGACGTTTTCTTCTGACCAGGAGGCCACACTTGCAAAGACCTGTGCAAAACACTACAGAAAGCCAGCTCCTAGTTTTTGATTCCAAAGTGACCACTGGAACTAAGACCCACCTACAGGGACTAAGCTCATCAAATAAGGTTATAACCTCAGTACCTCGTCATCATGCCACTACTCCTTCCACTCTCCTTTAAGAAGCCTGATCCCCTTCTGTGAGGTCAGTGAAATCTTCCTAGAGCTGCCTCAAGCAACCTGGCTTTTTACTATAAATTCTGATCTCTATTGGATTTATTATGTTGATGGAAAAGACATTCAATAGACAGCTAATTCTGATATTTCTTCTCACACATTATTTTGGCTAAAGCAACTCATTAACAAGAAGTACACTCAAAGAATGAAAAATGAATTTTATCATTTGAAAAGTTTGGTGAGGAGTAACATTTAAACTGTGCCAAGGTTGACTGCAGAGAGATATCTTGCATATTGTATGGATGCATTACCAGTCAATCAAAAGGGCCTATGCTTTAGACAGAAAATAGACGTGGAACATCCCAGAAAGAAAAGAATTCTGGGATAGGCAGGCAGGAGATTTGCTGGACTCATGGTAGCAGAATACAGCTAATGAACCATGTGTCAGAATGTAGACTAGAATAAATGAAATATTTTAGGTTATATGTCATCTGAGAAGAGCCTAGCTACATGGTCAAGGTATTTGCAAATGTATTTGTATCTGAGTCTTCTTTATGAGAGCCTAGATATGGAAAAAAATAGAGCCAAAACTAACGTCTACATCATTGTATAAAGAAAGATGAAGAGTTATAGCAAAATATAGCACAGTGATCAATTCCATATCAGAGTTGTTTTTCGTGACTTTTCTTCTATTTGATTTCTTTTAATGTCACTAATTTTGATCATTTGTGTAAATATAACACAGTAATATGTATCTTTTCTTTAACCAAAATCAACACACCAGTAATTCTAATATATGCTCAAATGTAGTACCAAAATCACAAAGTATGTTTCTTAGGACTATGTAGGGAAAAAATAATAATGGTCTGATTAGTGTGCAGAAAGTACGTGGAGAACATACTCTGGCAATATTAATTGGGGAGGGAGTAATAAAAAAATACATTAGAACTACAAAATAAAATTACAGAAGCAGGTACCAGAAAAACAAAACAAAAACAAAAACATGCAAACGAACAAAAAAACTTCTTAAATATGTAATGCAAATCATTAGTACCTTCTTGAATTTTTGATTCTACTAGGTTGGTACAGACTAGCTTCATCTCACAGTGATATATGGCTGAAAATGTTCAATAGCATCTTAACTTGCATGCTGTATGAATGAATGAAAAACAGTTTGCAAGTATATAAGTTCATTTGCTCACCTTAACAAAGAACTATCTCTTCTCTTCTATTATTGATTAAGCAAAGCAACAATATTATTAACAAAATGTTTTGAGAACTATTAATTAAACAAAGTATTTTATTGAAAATTAACTGTTGGCTGGGCAGTGGTGACACACACCTTTAATCCCAGCACTTGAGAGGCAGAGGCAGGCAGATTTCTGAGTTCGAGGACAGCCTGGTCTACAAAGTGAGTTCCAGGACAACCAGGGCTATACAGAGAAACCCTGTCTTGGAAAACCAAAAAAAAAAAAAAAATTAACTGTGTATTAAAAGCAAAGTCACTAAGAATCCTTTAAATAATGTTTCATAAACCAAATATTGCATTATTAATATAAACACATATAAGTACATTATATTCTAGAAAATGTTGTAATAATAAATATACTTTATTTTTAGGTAGTCTTTGTCATATAATGAGTTATTATTAACAAATTATGTGTATTAACTAATATAAACCGAATTTTAGTATGAATATATAGTCTATGTTAACAGTTCACACACTTGATATTAAGCTAATATTTAAGAAACCTTGACAAAGGGGGCAGAAGGACAATAATTTTTCCAATTTATTGAAATTTTCACATATCATATTCTATGGCTGCTCCATTTTTAATTATTGTTGTTACATATATATGTTCATATAAATACAAGCTAGGAGGTCCATTTAGTATTGCATGTGTGTATGTGTGTGTGTGTGTGTGTGTGTGTGTGTGTGTGTGTGTGTGTGTGTTTAGAGCTGATCTTTGGACTTGATAACTTATAATGGACTTAGTACCTGGAGAAGACTATTTTTCTCTCTAATGACCATTACATGCCTATAGCTCCTCACCAAACTTGAGGTTTTATGAGACACCCACCCTTCCATATTGGAATATCACCTGCTTTTGTAAGGCAGTTAAAAAGCTTTATTATTTATTAAAACACTACTTGCTCAAAATGTTGTTTGAAGTGTTTAATAATGGGAAAACTATCAAGTAAGGTTTCTAACATTTATGTTTTAACACATTTAACAGAAAAATCTTCATAAAGGTTACAAAGAAGCAGATTGGAAGATAGTATGTTATTCTAACTGACATTTCCACCCGTGAAAACAAATAACAGCTACTTTTTGGAAGAAAATACTTTTATCTCGGGGTTAATTTGAATAATATAATTACTAGTAATTTTTGATATTGCTTCATTCACATTCAACCCATGGCACATGCAATGCCCTTGAATAGTTGGTCAACAAATGTGAAAGGGATGTAGTTTATTTATGTGTGTATGTGTGCACATTTTGCTTTGTTTTGTTTTAGCTTTCTCTTGTTTTTGAATAGAGAAAAGGAACATGAAGTTGGGTAGGCACAGAGAGTAAAGGAGGTCAAAAATTAAGATCAAAATATACTATATATAATTCTAAAAAAAAAAAAAGGTTTTGTATTGAGTTCTAGATGATCTAACACCATTTTGTGGCCTCCATGGACACAGCTTGCAGGTGGTTTAGATATACATGCAAACAAAATATCTAAACCACAAGATAAAAAGGAATAAACCTTTAACATGAAAGAAAAAAACTATCATAGAAAACTATTGTAGTTGACAAAGTCTAATTTGACAAAAGAATGTAAAAGAGGTACATTTTTCCCATTATCTTGTCTTAGAGTGAACAACCTATTAGAAAGATGAACCTTTAAAGAAACAAAAATCTTAATATGTATTTTCAGAATCTTGTGGTTATATTTTGGCTCAATGTATCTTTAAATATACTGGACATGCAATTGAGAATTGATTTCATTCTTTCTTGTCAAATCAATTTTGGTCTTATTCAATTTGGTGACTGTGAAATCGTATGATTTCTTTGGAAGTTTTAAATCATTGAGAGCCTTTTCAAAACTTAGATATCCTGAGTAGGTTCTCCTGTGTGATGTATACCATTTAGGGGGAGTGAAAACGAAATGCAGACTTTGATCACTGAACAAAGACTACCCTCCAGAGTAGCCACTGAGGCCTGAAATTAATTTACTGGACTGTTTAGACAGGACTGCCTCGGCCTGAAGAAAGATACCTTGTTTTGACATGCAAATGTTTCCCTACTGCTAGAGAAACTCAGTATCCTTAGCAGAATATGTTGATAATTGACAACTTCATAGAAAAGTTTAAATATTTTTGAACACACTAGGTACTATCTGTGGTCCACCAGAAAACACTGGACAAAGCAATTGAATACAAAACAAAAGAAAACACATTGCTTATCTCACTGTATCTCCAAACATCAATAAAAATTACTAATTTCTCTGATGTTTAGGATGGTAACTGCTTCCAGCAAGGGAGTCAAAATATTAAAATATAAGTTTGATAGTAGCTGAATCTCTAAAGCTGGTTGCCTTTATTTAATACCTGTCAATTCATTTGTAAAGGTAGTTTCAAATTTAAATTTTCTTGCCACATTTTCTCCTTAAAATAATAGAAATAATAATAGCAACAAGAGTAATAATAGTAATAATAAATATTTCAGAATATCTTGTTTTGTTGCTGTTAGGAGGTAGCTTTATTGTTGTTGATTTTTAGTATAATAATAAAATTATTCAATATTAGTAAAATATATGATTTAATATCAGACTAAAATATAACAATATTGTAGTATAACAACAATAATAAATTAGTAAATATTTTCTGAGAATTTGAGAAAAAATTTCATCTAGAAACATTATTTTTTTCATGAGAAAAGCCAAAACACATACACAAAAATTGTTTGAATTTTCAAAACAAAATTAAGATGTTACTCAGATTCTATGTTCAGAGAAATTAATGTGCAAAAATGCTAATAAGTTCATGTATTCTTTATAACTCTAGACTTGTCAGCAAAATATACCAAACAAGGGCAAGAGAAGTTAATATTCCAAAAATAATTTAAAGAATGCTTTAGATGGCTCATGAAAACTGAAAATAATCAGCTGGAACTAGCTCTAAAATAACTTTCTTTAGAATATTTTCTTTATTTTTTGTTGAAAACTGGAACACTAAAGCAAAATAATACTAATCAATATCTTCATAAGTTAGATTTTATTCATCGCCAATAAAATACATCTTAATAAGTTTATTGTACCTAGCAAGATTTTCTAGAATAATAAAGTTTTAATCTGTTGTTTTAGGAGCTAATGTTTAAGGTAAGAAACATTGTTCAGGTTAATGTCTCGTGGGCTGTCATCATCTTCCCATACTCTCCTTATCCTCTCTCATTTCAGGGAATTGATTTCTTTTCCACTATGTGGCTTTATTTAAGACTGTTGGGAGAAGCATGTAAGATGAGCTTAATTCATGTGATTTTTCTTAATCTCTAATAACTAATCACTATATCCCTATAACAATAAGAACAAAATTATGATGTGCTATGTATTTGTAAAAGAACATATAAGAACCTCAAAAAGAAGGTAGTCAAAAGAATCCCATAAACTGCTCTGAAACCACAGACTATTTCCAAGGATATTAGTGCCCTCTAAACTTGACAGTAGGACAAAGATATAATTTACTTACATAAATTGAGCTGGTGCACAACTGTATTACTATCTAGATTCATAGTGCTAGAATGTACTTTATACACAACAGGAGGAGAAAATAATAATCAGTATCACACAGCTACAAAATATCCAACTTTCAACATCAACCTGCCCCTTAAAACATGCTGGTCCATCCAATCTGGCAAAATGAGACTGGAGTAACTGGTACTTTTTGATTATTCAGACCCACCAAATGAGTTGAAACTCATACCTGAAGTTGCCAGTAAGATGCTTAGGAATCTGATACTAGATTGGTCATGGTTGCTAGGTTAAAAATATATTAATATTATTCAGTTAAAGGAACATAGCTGTAAAATGATTCCTATAGTAAGCATAGTTTAAAAAAATGTCTTTTTGACAACAAAAATAGCTTTGTCAGCACCCCCTACACCCAAACCTGCACCTGATACCAAAACTCAGTGATATAACTTACTCAGGATAATCAAACACAGTCCTAGAACCCCCAAAATGCCCAATAGGCAGTATAGAAGCAGAGACCAAGAACAATGCTCTGCTCTTCACATCCAGGGATAAGCAACTTTTATCTGCACTGTGTCCAGCCCCCCAGGATACTTACCTTCAATTCCAATACTTCTGTTACAGACTGGGCTGACTTATCAACTAAGATATGTCTTAAAGGTGAGCAGCCTTGAGTAGTTGGATATAGGACTGTAGTTGGGAATTTAGACTGTTAATACTGTGTGAAGACCCTCACCATAGTAAATATAACTTTGTTATCCTAACTACATGCATCTACCTTCTTGCTCATGACACTTCTAATGACATAATTTGACATAATTATGTATCTATATACCAGAATATTATTCCATCTTTGTCTGAGAAGCTTATTCTAGTGGATGCCAATTAAAACAGAGACTTATGTTAAGGTCTTGGTAAAATATTAAGACCTAGATGGAATGTTAAGAACTATGTAAAATATCAAGGCCTAGGTAACAATTACTTGGCTTGACTGCCAGTATAAGGAAACTTCTAGGAAGCTTCAGCTGTTACTAGGAAACTTTCTAATGCCAAGATTGATTTACATATTGTGTTTTGTTCTGTGACCTTAAAAATCAATCATAACGAAAGTCAATATAACTGTTTTATAAAGTTACCCATAATGAGCTTGGACTTGAACCAACCACCTAACAGCACTTGCTACACCCATTTATAAGCTTTTATGGTATAAGCTCTCCTATGTCTCTCAACATAAGAGAGACACCTTCACCAATATAAGAAACTATTTGGAATAAGACTTCCATTTTGAGTCATGGTCAGGTAAAGTTTAAGGTCCCAACATCTCCTTTGGAACTGACATCCTACTTAGCAAAAAGAGACATGTACATTGGTAACTGACATTCTGGTTGGCAAGTTAAGACATGAATGTTAGACAAGTCCCACCCTGATAGACAAGTTAGAACAAGAATGTTAGACAAGGCTAGTTCCCTGCAAGAGCTAAATACCCCAACCAGTGGGAGTAGGATAATATACATAACAAAGAATGTTCCTATGGAAATCCCCTTATCCATAAACCCTGATTGGTGAAATAACTTGGCACAAAAGTTTATGAATTTGTGCCTTAAAAATCTTGTGAGTGCTTGTCTTAGGGGTCATGGTTCAGTTGTCGAATCTGGACCTTGTCTCTAATCCACCAGTTGTGGGGCTTATGCTCAATAAACACTCTCTGTCTGACTGAGATCAGTGTTTTTGTTGTTTGTGAGGCAATTCCTGAACCCCAAAGAACCTACAACTAGACAATACATGGAGTAAGACATTATAATAGTTGGTCAAAAATGAGATGTTTTTATCTAACCTTATTTGTCAAGGCTCATGGATCTATGCAGAAGAGCATGTGGGAAAAATTATAAGAGCTAAAAGTGATGTATGAATCCTGAAAACAGAATCTTTCATATTCTACAGACCTCACAGACATATGTACTCAAAGAAACAGTAGAATGTGTAGACCTGCAGAAGTTTAAACCAGACAAAATGCTAGCATGAAGAAGAGGAAATGGACACAAAATTCCAACCACAACTAGGAAGCTATTCACAACTGACTTTTACTGTGAAAAGGAAAATTTGTTTTTCCAATGTTGTCACATTAGGATACCAACTACACTGCAGTGTAGGTTCATGCTCAGGAGTAGTTTGGCCAATACAAAATAAAATCCAAAGCTTTGATTGTTTGTTTTGTTTATTTGTGTATTAATTTTTACTTTTTGTTTTATTAAATTTTATTTGTTGTTTGTATATGTGTTTTGGTTAGTTTCTGAGAGAGAGGGAGACAGAGACAGAGGGAGTAGGCATATAGTTTGGTGCATTGGAAGATAAATGTTTGGGAGGAGTTATGTGAAAGGAAGAATATGATAAAAACATATCATATAAAATATAAAATTAATAATAACAAAGGAAAAGGGAAGTGATTAATGACAGGCCCCAGGAGAAACCAAATCTTTCAGTTCTTTCCTTGGAGTTCTAGTATTCAAAACAAGAATTTCTTGCTATTTAAGTGATTTCACCTGTAGTACTGTCTTAAGGCTGTATGGATGTTTCCCATAACACCTAGACCATAAGTTATAATGGTAAACAAATCCCTTAGCTAAATATACACTCAGGTATCCCATGTGTTTTTAAAATTGTTTCACAGAGGGAGATAAAAAAAAAGGTTGATGCCAGCAAAGTTCAGTTCCATGAACCAGTACATTTACATACAGAGCATATCTGAGGAGTTGCTCATGGGAAGCTATGGATTCTTCACCCAAACGTCCACATCAAATGTTTTTGTTCAATAGAGGTGACAGTGTTTTTAAAGGTGCATAGATGTAGCCATATCCTCTAGAGTTCCTTGAAATATATATAGTCCAGCCTCTGTTTGAGGCAAAGTACAACAGATGTTAAGGAATGACTGAATACTGATGTGAGGGTTTGTGACCCCCTTTAATCCTCCAGGAAGGGATTCAAGCAGTCAACTAACCCAGCTCTGATGATAGTTTGCAACTGGGTACATCTGAACTTCTTAAGTGATGGTTGTTTGACTTGGAAGATTGTGATACACAACAATATGTAGAGCTTGTAAGTTATATAAAAATGGAATAGTATATCATCATCTGATATGATATGTCAATGAGCACACATGACAATTAAGTATGAACAGATAATAAGGTTATAATTTTAATCCTAATAAAAATTGTAGAACTCTTGAATTTCTATTAGTTGAATTTATTTTTCCGTACACACACACACACACACACACACACGCACACAATCAATCAATCAATCACACTATCATCATTAGCACCAATGAATATTAGTTGTATTAGTTACTTTTCTAATACAAAACAGGAGCAAACAGAACAACCTGAAAGTAGGGCGTGACTACGAACTCTCAAAACAGTCTTCCAATGACTTAACTCCCATTCAAGAGTGCACCACTTCTCCAAACAGTGCCACCAACTAGGAAACAGGTGCTCCAATACTTGAGTATACAAAGGACAGATCTATTAAAATCACCATACTAACATAAAATTTACAGGTTTTGATTCAATGTATTTGCATTTACTTAATTGAATTAAATAACTATATATCAGTATGAGAGTATCTGCCTTTTGTGTATAAGGCTATGAATTCCAGTCCCAGTAGTTTAGAGGGGGTACTTTCTCCACAAGTTTGGTGGCTTACACCTTTAATGTCATGAGAAAACTGGAAAAACTTTGTGAGTTGTAGTCTAGCCTAGGCTACTTAGTAAAACACAAGTCTTTCTGTATTAAGTTATGACCCTTTTAAATGAATGAAAAAATAAAGGGTTTCATAAAGAAAATTATTGAATTGTAATTGGGACAATCCTGTGACAGAGTCAGATTTTATGGTGATTTTGTAATACTTGGGAGCCACTCATTAAATTGAAATATATTTGGTTTTGTACTGAAGTTTAATTTCTGCTTGATTGGAAGATTACTAAATGTGTAATTTTATTAAACGTAAGTCAATTGTGGTTTTAAATGAAAATGACCTTTGTGTACATGATTTTTATGGCATGTAAAATATAACAAGTTCAAAGAGGTTTTTAATTTTACAGGTCGTTCTATGTAACTTTTGTACACACTCCTGATTTTCTTCACAATCTTTTGATAGCTCTAAAGCCTCTAGTTGACATAAATTCGTTTTTAAATTGCACATCACTTTAGAATAAGCTTAATCTTTCCCAACCATATGATTCTATTTCAATCATCATCGCCCTCTTTCCTGTGTAATTAAATTATCATACTTGAATAAACTGTAGCAATTTGGAACATATATATACATATATATATATACATATATATATATATATATATATATATTCACAAACAAGCAGACAAGATACTAAATAATTATATCCTATTTTAGAGATTTATCTGTGAGTATGAAAAATTGAAAAATAAATGTGCTAAAGTCACTCACAAATTATGTTACTTAATAGTTTATTTTTAATGTTTACTTTGAAAAAAAGAGCAACATATGGGAAATGACAATTAAAGTAGCACATTAATTTGAGCAATAAAATGCTGAGAATACTACTGAGATTAAGTGTGCCTTTACCCACATACTTTACTGAGAAGACTGCAATTACTGTTCCTTGAAAATTGTAACTCCAATGAATTTCCTAAACCTGGACTCTCCTTGTGTTTGACCCTTTTACTGTTTTTGTATCTTAAAAATAATAATCTCTGTTTAATTTATTAGAAACATAGCCACCGCCCATGTATTAGTGGCACTCTTTTCTTTGTAGTTACTAAAACTGTTATCAGTAATTTGTTTGATTAACTTTGAGAAAGGACCACCACATACTTTGCTTCAGAAACTTGCACTTGAGTTTTAGCAAAGATAGTCTACAGCATATGAGGAAATGGAGAGGGTCTTCCCATATATAGGCAGTGCATGCAACATGGAACTGTGTTGTGGAAAACATTAGAGAGAAGAGATTGCTCAAGTCCTCTGCCTGATTTGTGTGGCTCTGAGATTACAAAAGTGGTGCTACTCTCCTTAGCTTAGCAGTCATTAACTGCTGTAGTGCTTCACCGAGGAGTGGGGCTTTGTGATACCGACCCTGGGGTATCAGCTATTCGTTTTGATTGTGCACATCTTGTTGAGATGACCACATTTTTAAGGTTCAATGGTTCCAGTTGCCCTGTTATAATAGAAGACAATATTTAACTGCAGATGCCTATGTTCTCTGGCTTTTTACAAGCTTTAGGCTCTTTATTCTATTTTATTCAGCCTTACTTTGGTATAGAAATTTTATTGTAGATGAATCAATTAGGGATGAGTGTCACATTGCCATTTGTTCTCTGCCTTTGATCACATGGGTATTTCCATAAATTGTGTTTATTTGCTGCAAAAATGGAGCTTCTTTAATGAGGTGTAATAGATATACTTCCCTATGGCTGTATACATATAGACATGTAGACTTACTACTATGACTATCTCAAGAGCCAGTTTTGAAAGATTATTTTTTTCATTATTCTCTTATGTACATCTCCAGAGCAGTTTTCCCTCTGTTCTTCTGCAATTTACCTCCTTCATGACCCCCTCCTCCAGCAACATCTACTCGTCCATTTCCCTTTAGAAAAGGACAGACCTCTCAGGAATATCAAGCAAATATGGCATAACAAATTGAAAGAAGATTAGGCACCTCTCTCATATTAAGGCTCAACAAGGCAAATAAGTAGAAGGGCAAGGGTTCTAAAGGCAGGCAAAAGACTCAGAGAGATCCCTCATTCCCACTGTTAGGAGTCCTACAAGAAGACCAAGCTATACAACCATAGCATGTATGTAGAGTGCCTAGGTTAGACCCATGCATGACCCCTGATTGTTGGTCCAGTCTCAATTAATGGCTCTGAATCCATGTTTTTTGATCCTGTGAGTTTTTTTCTGATGTCCTTGATTCCATGGCTCCTACATTTTTCATTCTTCACCTCTTCAGCAAGGTCCCTAAGACTGTTCAATGTTAGGTGGACCAAAGAAAACAGTCCTCTATTTCTAGTAGGAGTAGAAACTTGTATAGTTATTTGAAATGAATTTAGCAGACTTTCAGAAAATTGATAATCAATCTATCTTAACATCATGCAATACCACTCTCAGGAATCCAGAAGACATCCCTTCCTAACATAATGTCACTTGTTCAAGTATGTTCATATTAGCTTTATTTGTAACACCCAGTAACTGGAACCAAACTGTGTGTCCCTCAACTGAATAATTTATAAAGAAAATGTGGCACATTTATACAATGGAGTATTACTCAGCTGTTAAAAACAATGACATCATGAAATTTTCAGACAAATTGATGAAACTGGGAAGGAGAAATTGAAGAGACTATTTTTAATACGACTATTTTTAATATTTTTAATATGCTGTCTTTTTGTTTTGTTTGGGTTTGATTTTTTGTTCGATTGTTTGTTTGTTTTATCAGCTTCATTGTAAAACCACCTTTGTTTGATTTCAAGAAATGTCACCTTGGTATCTCATTAGCAATGGAAAACATTGTATGTAAAATGCTTGTTTAGACAATGAAGTAAATAGTATCTTTTGGAAACTGGGAATTTAGTTGTACAACATTTCAAAATATACTAAAAGTTTAGATGGCACATAACTAGGTTCCAATAGAGGCATAGGCAGCTTTTCTTCTCTCAGCTTTTCTCTGTTTCCATCACTATTTAATGGAGGGTCTCACCCATGCTAGGAAGGAATTTTCTACCACTGGGCTACAGCCTCAGCCCTGAATCTATGTCTCTTGGGATAATTGTGTAAATATGACTGTGCAACAGATTACTCTGATTAGATACTGGAAAGAACTGTCTAGCTTAAAATAATAAGGAATTACTTTAATTTTCCTTTAAAGTAATTCCACAGGGAGTATGAGATGATACTAGAGCAGTTTGCATAGAAATTCCTAAACGGAACCTTTTGCACTGCTGTTAAATATTATATCATTTATTCTTGCATGTCTCTTTCTTATCCCAAATAATAAATCCTTGTGCTTTCTTAATACACTCAGAGACACACTCTACTATTTATTCATATATATGCTTAGACTAGGAAGTTGAAATTTGTATCTACATAGCAGAGATACATGATATATTATTATTATTTTCTCTTCTAATCTGCAATGATCAACAATTTTAGGACATAACTCCTCCTCCATCATTTTCTTCTACTTTCATATATGTATGAAATACAGTTTATGACTGAAAGTATACAATAATATATAGTTTAATATATATTAAAGTATATTCTACAAATGGAAGTAATATTTTTTAGTTTGTTTCTCTTACTTATCATTATAATATACAACTGTATGCATTTTCCAGAAGTTATCATAACTTCATTCTTTATTATAGTATAATAAATTTCATTGTGTCTATGTACCATATTTTCTTTATCATTCTGTTGATGGGTGAACCTGAATCTTGACTATGATGAATAATTCAAGTGTCTCTTCAGTATGCTCAGTTATATCTAGTCTCTATAGAAAGGGTATGATTGAATCATATGTTAGTATTATGATTAGTTTTTTTTTTTCAGGACACTCAGTGCTGAGATGTTGAGTATTATATCAGACATTTATTGGTTATTTCTATGTCCTATTTTATGAACATTCTGCTTAATTTATTTGACTATTTATTGATTGGAAGATTTATAGAGTTTAATATTTTAATTTCTTTATGAAATGTAGACAATATTTTATAATCATTAATTGTTTCTTACTGTCTCTTTAACCTGCTGTCCATTTCATTGCTTCATAGAAGTTTTCTCATTTCTCATTTCTTTGAGCAGGATTGTTTTCTTCCATTCTATTGCCTGTCTCTTTAGTCTATGATCATTTCCTTGCATTGCAGAATCTTTTTCCTTTCATATCATCATATTCATTCAATTTTTGATTATTTCCTGTACAACTGGAGTCTTTTGCATGAAGATCATATCTATCCCTTTTTCTTGAAGCATTTCCCCTTGTATTTCCAGCAGACTATGCTCTACATAAGAGTTATTATTGCACTGTGAATTGATTTTTGTCTGCAGGGTGAAAGATACAGACGTTCTTTCACGTATATGTGTATTTGCAGTTTACAAAGCACCAATTGTTGATGGGCTATCTTTGTACACAATGTATATGCAACTCAGTTGAAAACGAGGTGAATGTAGCTCAATAATTGTATCTCTGTATCTATCTATCTTTGTGTGGGTACTAAGCTATTGTGATTCTGATTCTGTAGAATAATTTAGTTTGTTGTTAACAATACCTGCTTTTATTTTTTCTGCTTGAAATGGTTTTGACTCCTTGTTATCTTTTAGGATTCCTTGTTAATTGTAAAATTATTTTTCTTGTTACTTGAAGAAAGTTGCTAAAATTTAATTGCACTAATAGATCATAATAATAAAGTCATAGTCATAACATTATTCATCAAATTCCATTATTCATTAAATTCATGAGCATGGGAGGTTTTTCTATATGGTACTATCTTATGAAATTAGCTTCTTTAGTGTTAAATATATATACTGTAAAATTATTTTGTATCCCTGGCTTAGGTTTCATCCTAGAGATCTTGGTTGTTTCTAGGTTATTGTAAATGGGATGTTTTTCTGATTTTTTTCATATATTTCATTATTGATATTGTCATATATATATATGGCAATCATTTTATATGCAGATTTGACACTCTGCCATGTTGAAAGTTAATCAGACAGGTAGAGAAGTCATCTTGTAGAGTCTTTAATTGTTCTGAGAACAAGATGTCATCTGCAAATAGGAACAATTTAATTTTATACTTGCCAATTTGTATCCATTGTATTTTTACTTACTGTAGCGTTATTGGTCTAGCTATGATCTTTAGTGTCATTGTATTGGATATATCTGAAGATAGTAGCCAGCTTTGCTTACTGATGACATCTAAGGAAATGACTTGCTTTCATTTCCACGTTTAGTATAATGTTATCTAAAGACTTATTTTATATAAATGTTTATTGCATTGGAATGTATTCCTTCCATTTGTAGTTTCATTAGGTATTTATCACGTGTCATGAGAGTTTTAGATTGATATTTTATGCATCTTATTGGCTGAATGTGTGATCTTTTGTATACTGCACTACATATAATCATATGTATATATTCATTATTTCTTATATTCATCATTATCTTGGAATGAAATGAACTTGATCAAAATTTTTTCAATGAGAATTGTGTCACCACTTGTTAAGAAAATTGGTACAGATGTTTCTTATTGTGACTGTCATTTTCAGATCTGGTCTCAGTATAGTACTAACTCCATAGAATAAATTGAATAAGTTTGGTAATGTTCATTTACTTTCTATCATTTATTTAATTTTTATTTCAGTTTTAGAGAATATCCTGCATGAGTTTTTATTTTACTTCATTTCTGTTACTCTCTCTCTCCTCCTCCTTCAACTCATTCAGGATCCCTTCCACACCCTTACAATCTGACCACTTAAGACTGGATAGCAAATGGATTCCATCACCCCTCTGTGCCAGTAGCTCTTCATTTACATGTGAACTTATGTGAGAATATATATGATATGTGCATACCAGTGAGGATATGAGAACAGAGGAAATAGCCTTTCACTATGTGTGTATAAGGTACATAGTATAGCAACTATGCAAATTTATGTGCATGCTTCTAAAAAGCTAGACACAGCACTATCATATGATACAGCTATACTACTCATGGTTCTATACTCAGAAGATTCTGTATCCTACTATGAAGATAGTTGCTATCATATGTTCATTGTTGATATCTTCATAATAGTTAAGAAAATCAGTATAGACTGCCATCAAGTGATAGATAGATAACAAAACATGCTACATATGCACACAGTTTTTAATGTCCAGTGCAAAAATATTTTCACAAAATGTTTCAAAGATGTTTTTATTTATTTGGAGTTCATTTCAAAATATGTATAGGGAATTTATTTTGCCAGTTCTCTGTCTTTTTGTTGGTTTATCTGCTAACATTTTTGCTTTAACATCTATACTTTATAATTGTCATGATTATACTCCAAAGAATAATTTTCATTATCATAGAAATGATTGAATTTCAATCACACTGGCATATATAGGTACTTTAACTGGTTTGGGGCTATTTGCAATACAAAGTGTGCAAAGACAAATATCTGACAGCTTTTCTTGGGTATGAACTATAGAGACATCAGTTCATTTTGAAAACTAAATTCTCAGGAACATTTTTTCCACTTAAATGTTCCTATGCTTCTTTTAGAACTTCAAGTTCTAAAGATTAAATGAGAAGCTGTGATCTTTCTTGCCCTCAAGTACTAGGGGAAAATATGTTAGACACTAACAAATTCTCTTGTTAAAAATTGTATTAGTTATCTTTTCTTTAGCTTCTAAACTCACAGCTCATGACACCAGTGTTGCAGAGAATAGGAGTTTCAGACTGATAAAGTAGTTTGATCATACACATTAAGAGAAACTCCTTTAATGAACACATGTGAAACATGTTACATATTATTGAAATATCAAGGAATATGCTAGGGGAATTCCCACAAAAATGGATTTTTCCCCTCTGTTGAATGGCCCTGTATTTTTTTAATTGGCATTTTTTATAGTTTTAAATAATCTTCTTTATATTAGTCTTTATGCCTTTCATGTTTGAGAATGTCAATCTCAATACAATAATAGAATATTCATTCCATGTTCAAAAAAAACATTTGGAAGTTAAAACTCTTGCTTATTTATTTGTTTTCTGTTCTTTCTCTATTTTACAGAAATAATTTTATTGATATGTATTCTAATTCTTGTTTTTTATTTAAGATTTTATGGATGTATTTATTTTTATCCTGTATTTATGAGTGATATTCCTACATATATGTATGTGAGCTGAGTTCATGCCTGGGGCTGGACCTCCTAGAACTGGAGTTATAGATGGTTGTTGGGCTGCTTTGTGGGGTCTTGGAATTTATCTTCAGATCCTTTGTAAGGGCAACAAGAGCTCCTAGCTATAAGAAAGCAGTCCATCCTGTGCATTCTAATTCTTACTGCATTTTTCAACTACACACACATTTTTACCTTATATGGGCTTTATTTATTTATTTATCTATGTATTTGGTTTGTTTTTTAATTGAACTAAATATCTCATACAAACAAAGTAGGAGAGAATGATCTTCAAATGTTATACTTCTTTTGGGAATTGACTATGTTTTCCTAGGGAAAAGATGATGTTTTTAAAAATGTTTGCTGTTTGCAAGCCTTAGCAACTTACATTTAGTTCAAGAATGTTGACAATGGGCAGCTTTGATATCATTGACAATTTTATTCATTTTGCAGTTCCCATAGCAAATAAATACCTGGTTATATATTGAATATAGCCTACATTTCCTATTATTAATTAAAAAGAGAAAAACTTTAACATGATGAATCAACTGCTACCATTTATTTATTTATTTATTTATTTATTTATACTGTTTATTAATTTATATTTTTACACTCCAGATTTTATTCCCCTCCAGGTCTACCCTCCAACTGGTCCATATCCCATACCTCTTCTGCACCACCTTTTCCTAAAAGGATGTCCCAACTACCCATCACTTACCCCACCAGACCTCTGAACTACCTGAGGCCTCCAATATCTTGAGGGTTAGGTGCATCTTCTCTAACTAAATCCAGACCTGGCAATATGTGTCTATGTGTTGGGGACCTCAAATCAGCTGGTGTATGCTGCCTGGCTGGTGGTCCAGTGTTTGAGAGATCTCGAGGGTCCAGGTTAATTGAGACTACTGGTCCTCCTACAGGTTCGCCCTCCTCCTCAGCTTCTTTCAGCCTTTTTCTAATTCAACTACAGGGGTCAGCAGCTTCTGTCCATTTACTGGGCACAAATATCTGCATCTGACTCTTTCAGCTGGTTTTTGGGTCTTCTGGAGTACACTCATGCTAGGTCCCTTTTTGTGAGCTCTCCATAGCCTCAGTAATAGGGTAAGGCCATGGGACCACCCCTTGAGCTGGATCCCAGTTTGGGTCTGTCACTGGACCTCCTTTTCCTAAGGCTCCTCTCCACTTCCATTTCTGCACTTTTTTCACACAGGAAAAATTATGGGTCAGAGTTTTGACTGTGGGATGGCAACTAGATTCCTCACTTGATGCCCTGACTTTCTGCTGGAGGTAGGCTCTACAAGTTCCCTCTCCCCACTGTACAAAATTTCATCTAAGATCCCTCCCTTTGAGTCCTGAGAGTCTCTCACTTCCCAGGTCTCTGGTACACCCTGGACAGTCCTCCCAGCTTCCTACGTCCCGAGGTTGCCTGCTTCCATTTGTTTTCTGCTGGCCAGCAGGGCGTCAGTCCTTTTGCCCCACCCAATAACATATCATGCTCCTCTCTTCCCCAATCCTTTCCCCTCCCAAGTCACTCCCTCCCTCCACCCTTGTGATTTCTTTCTTCTCCCACTCAGGTAAGTGGGACTGAGACATTCTCACTTGGTCCCTTCAGCATGTTGACCTTTTTGAGTTCTGTGGACTGTATCTAGCGTATTCCGTACTATTTTTTCTTTTTTTTAAGCTAATATCCACTTATTATTGAGTACCTACAATGTATGTTCTTTGAGCCTAAGTTTCCTCATTCAGAACAATATTTTCTACTTCCATCAATTTGCTGCAAAATTTAGTATGTCCTTCTTCTTAATACCTGAGAAATATTCCATTGTGCAAATGAACCACATTTTCTATATCCATTATTCTGCTGTGAGACATCTGGGTTCTTTTCAGCTTCTGGCTCTCACATACAAGACTGCTATGAACATAGTGGAACATGTGCCCCTGTAGTATGGTGGGGCATCTTTTGGGTATATTACCAAGAGTGGTATTGCTGGATCTTCAGGTAGATCTATTTCCAATTTTCTGAGGAACCTTCATATTGACTTCCAGAGTGGTTGTACCAGTTTGCAAACCCACCAGCAATCGAGGAATGTTCCTCTTTCTCCATGTCCTCACCAATATGTGATGTAGTGTGAGACTTTGATCTTAGCCATTCTGAGTGGTATAAGGTGGAATCTCAGGGTTGTTTGATTTGCATTTCTCTGATCACTAAGGGCTCTGAACACTTTTTTAGGTGTATCTCACCTAGATATTCCTCTGTTGTGATTCTCGGTTTAGTTCTATACTCCATTTTTTGATTGTGTTCTTTGTTTTGTTTTGCTTTGTTTTTGTTTTTGTTGTTGGTTAACTTAGTGAGTTCTTTATATATTTTGGGTGTGGGGTTAGTGAAGACTGTTTCCCAATCTGCAGATTGCCGATTTGTCTTATTGGCTATGTCATTTGCCTTTCAGAAGCTTTCCAGTTTCATGAGGTCCCATTTATCAATTCTTGATCTGAGAGTATGAGCCACTGGAGTTCTGTTTAGGAAATTTCTCTCTGTGCCAAGGAGTTTCAGGCTCTTTCTCACTTTGTCTTCTATTAGATTCAGTGTATCTGGTTTTATGTTAAAGTCCTTGATCCACTTGGAATTGAGCTTTGAGCAAGGTGACAAATGTGGGTCTACTTTCACTTTTTACATACAGACTGCCTATTAGACCAAAAGCATTTTTTGAAGATGCTTTCTTTTTTTCCATTGTATTTGTTTGGCTTCTTTGTCAAAGATCAAGTGTGTGTAAGTGTGTGGCTTTATTTCTGGGTCTTCAGTTCTATTCCATTGATCAACTTGTTTGGCTCTGTACCAATATCATGCAGTTTTTATCACTATTGCTCTGTAGTAAAGCTTGAGGTCCTGGATGGTGATTCCTGCAGCCTTTCATTTATTGTTAAAATTTGTTTATTTGCTATTCTGGGTTTTTTGCCCATCCAGATGAATATGAGAATTTCTTTTTCCATATCTTTGAAAAACTTCATTGGAATTTTGATGGAGATTCCATTGAATCTATAGATTGCTTTTGGTAAGATGATCGTTTTTACTATGTTATTTCTCCAAATCCTTGAGCATGGGAGATCTCTCCATTTTCTGAGATATTCTTTGATTTCATTCCTGTGAGATTTGACATGAATGTCATACAGATCTTTCACTTGTTTGGTTAGAATTACCCTGTGATATTTTATATTATTTGTGGCTATTTTGAAGGCTGTGGTTTCCCTAATTTCTTTCTTAGGCTGTTTATCATTTGTATAAAGGAAGATTACTGGTTTATTTGAATTAATTTGAGAAAAATTCGTCTCACTAAGTGCCCTGGTAAAGAAACTGGAGAGATCTTACATTATCAACCTAACAATACACCTGAGAGATATAGAACAAAAAGAAGCAAATGTACCCAAGAGGAGTAGAGGCAGTAAATAATCAAATTCAGGGCTGAAATCAACCAAATAGAACAAAGAACAATACAAAGAATCAACAAAACCAAAAGCTGATTCTTTGAGAGAATCAACAATATAGATAAACCCCTAGCCAAACTAAAATCCCCTAACCAAATTATCTAAATGGCCCAGAGGCTGGCACCAAATTAACAAAATCAGAAATGAAAATGGAAACATAAGAACAGAAATGGAGGAAATTCAAAAACTCATAAGATCCTACCACAAAAGCCTATATTCAATAAAACTGGAAAATCTAGATGAAAAGGATGATTTTCTAGACATATACCACATACCAAAATTAAATCAAGAGTATGTAAACTATCTAAGCAAGCCCATATCCCATAAAGAAATAGAAGAAGTCATTAAAAACCTCCCAAACATAAAAAGCCCAGGACCAGATGGATTTAATGCAGAATTCTACCACATCTTCAAAAAAGACCTGATACCACTATTTCTCAGTCTATTCCATAAAGTAGAAACAGAAGGAACACTACCTAAGTTATTCTATGAAACCACAATTATTCTGACACCTAAACCACACAAGGACCCACCCAACCAGAAAAGAAAACTTCAGACCGATCTCACTTATGAGTATTGATGCAAAAATACTCAAAAAAAAAAAAATTTTGCAACCTGAATCCAAGAACACATCAAAATCATCATTCACCATGATCAAGTAGGCTTCATGCCAGGGATGCAAGGTTGGTTCAATGTACAAAAATCCATTAAAGTAATCCACTATATATTCAAACTCAAAGAAAAAAATCATGTGATCCTCTCATTAAATGCAGAGAGAGCATTTGACAAAATACAACAGCCTTTCATGTTAAAAGTATTGAAGAGTTCAGTAATTCAAGGGCCGTACCTAAACATAGTAAAAGCAATTTACTGCAAACCAACAGTCAATATCAAATTTAATGGATACTTGAAGCAATCCCTCTAAAATCAGGGACAAGACAAGGATGCCCACTCTCCCCGTATCTATTCAATAGAGTATTCAAAGTGCTAACTAGAACAATAAGGCAACAAAAACAGGTCAAGGAGATACAAATTTGCAAAGTAGAAATAAAGTTATCAAACTTTGAAGATGATATGATAGTATACATAAGCAACCTAAAAACCTCTACCACAGAACTTATCCAGCTAATAATAAATTGCTACCAGTTTTTAAAAAAGTTATCATTGATGAAGGAAAATATCAAACATTCAAGTAATAAATGCAAGTATTATATACAAATAAAATTTTCTTTTAAGTTTGTGTTTTTCTGTTGTGGATTGCTATTTGTATTTTTCAATCCTGCAAGAAGTGTGCTGCAACAATTAGTAGATCTTGTACTCTGATGATAGCAGGTGAAATCTTAATTAGTCAAACAAAAACTAGAGTATGTGTTTGGGCAGTGGAAGGAAAAGGAAGAACTGAAAGTTTTAGAGAAGGGAGAAAAGGAGAAGAGAGAAGAGAGATGGAGGAAGGAGAGAAAAGAAGATGGAGGAAGAAGTTGAAGATGGAGCAGACCCAAGTGGCCTGGAGGAGCTGCAAGTAGCTAGGAATTTCATAGATGTGGAATAGAGTAGTGTCGTGATATATTTGTCCAATGTTAGCATGCAGCTTGTGGTTATATTATTGAGTTGTGTGTTCTTTGCATGGTCATTTTGGGGTTCGATATTTACCTTCATAAACCTCGCTAGTATAAATATAAGTCTCTAGTGTTTTAATTTCATAGGGATAAGGGGAGCTGAGTGAGTACTAGCTGGCATTCTGCAGGCCAACCACAGGGGGTGGATGGCCTGAGAAATTCGATTTAGAGATACAGGCATTTCATGATAAACTTGTTTGGTTAGTTTAGCAAGCTAACCCTGGGAACCAGGGCAAGACCACTGCATAAAGCTAGCCATGGGAGTTGGGTAAAACTGCCAATGACAGCACATACCCGGATTTAGTGTGAGATTTATTTAAAACTTCACACCACATTTTTCTCTACCTGCTGCTATCTCCTTGTAAAATATAAATTTATATTCATTACTATAAATTTTGGAAACAAAAATTTTCAGCATTTAAAAATTCTTGGCATTTAATAATTTTTTTCTTTCCTTTCTTGGATATTTTCTTAATTTACATTTCAAATATTGTCCCTTTTCCCCATCCCCTCCCCCGGAAACCTCTTATTCCATCCCCTTTCCACTTTGTTCTATAAGTGTGTTTAGCCACCACCCACTCTCACCTCCCCACCCTGGCATTCCCCTACTGTGGGTTATCAAGCCTTCACAGGACCAAGGGCCTCTCCTCCCATTGATGCCCAACAAGGCCATCCTCTGCTGCATATGGGCAGGAGCCATAGGCCCCTCTATGTGTATTCTTTGATTTGTGGTTTAGTTTCTGGGAGTTCTAGAGGGTCTGGTTGGTTGATATTATTGTGCTTTCTATGGGGTTGAAAACCTCTTCATCTCTTTCAGTCCTTTGTTTAACTCCTCCATTGAGTACCCCTTGCTCAGTCCAACGGTTGACTTTGGGCATCTGCCTCTGTACTTGTCAGAAAATTTGTAAACATTATCCCTTTCTGTGAGAGGAAAAAGAGTAATAATAGCAAAATTGATCAGTAACAAAGACAAACATACGTGATTGCATATCAAAAATATACTGGATTATCTGAGGTTCAATGTCTGTATTACACCCAGAGTCAGAAAAGCATGCAGCCTCTGTTCTAAAATATTCCCCAGTGGTCTTCCAATATAACATTACATTCTATAAGACCACAATATTATGAATATTATCATGTTTTCATCAGTCTACCTATCCGTAATCTTGTCTTGCTTTTTAATTGCTTTGAGAGAAACCCTGGCAAGATAACACAAAGGAAAAAAGTTTTCTGTTAGCACACAATTCCAGAAGGATATAATCCATTTTGGTTTGAAAGACATGGCAGATTTTAGGGATTGCCTGAGCAGGAGCAAGAAATTTACTGATGCCATTATATCTGCTCTCATAAACAAAGATACAATAGGGAATGAGGCCTGGATATAAAGTCTAATGTGCTCCCACAGAAGCAATTCCTCCAGCAAAGATCAGCTTTCTCCCAGGTGTGTAACTTTTTCAAAAAGTGCCACCAGCTTGGGTATAAGTATTTAAACACAAAAATCTTTGAGGGACATTTTACATATGAATGGAAACAGTCTGTTTTAGGTTAATAAAAAGGAGCACTAAGATAATTCTACTTATAAAATGAAATATTTCATCTTGACTTCAGTTTTTCAAGTTTCTTCCATGGCTGTTTTGTCTCCATGGTGACATATCATAGCAGGAACATGAGGTATCATGGCCATAAAGGTAAAAATCAAAATTAATTAAATGTTATATGATCCTAATGAAGAATATGTACCCAATAACACCAAAACCTGTCACTATGACTCTCTTCCAGTTTGCACTAATTCCAAGGTTAACAAATGTGGAAATAACCAGTAGACTCTGAGAGACTCAACATCCAAACAGCTGAGGTGCTCACCCTCTCTATTTTTGAATATTTATTCAACTACAAATAGCAAACTGAATTATGTCAATTTTAGACTCTAATATCAGACTGTTAAGGACAACTCTTGGGTAATTGAAATTCATGTATATATACTTCAAATTTAGACCTCTACTGTAGTGTGGTATTTGAGACATAAAATATAAAGTCATATTACTGATGTACGTTTTTAATTGTCTTATATTCCATTAATCCTTACCACATAAGAATAAAATCAACAAAAATGGCATTGGCTTCAATGTGTTAAACTTAGTTTAAAAAGCAATGCAATATACTCTTCAACTTGAGAACAAAATGTAGAGTTCTTCCGGCATTATTCTCCTGGCAATAAGCCAGCTCCCCAATACTGATAGCATTTGCTGTATAGATACAAACACTATCAATTATTTGTTCATCATGGGTAGGTTACTATCTTCATCATCTCCAAAGAAAATTGAAACGATAATAATTAGTAAGTGGAGGAAGAAAGCGAAGGAGATATGTCCACTCCTCTTCAGAGTAGCAAGTAAGAACCTATTGCATGGTTCCCATGCTTTGTGTTTTACTTATTATAAGAAGTTAAGTAGTATTCCATTGTGTAAATGTACCACATTTGCTATATCCATTAATCTGTGGAGGGACATCTGGGTTGTTTCTAGCTTCTGGCTATTATAAATATGGCTGCTACGAACATAGTGGAACATGTGTCTTTATTACATGTTGGAACATCTTCCGGGTATATTCCCAGGGTGGGTGGGTGGGTGGGGGAATAGCCCCATAGAGGCAGGGGAGGGGGGAGGGAATAAGAAGTTTCTAAAAGGGAGATCTGGAAAGAGGAAAACATTTGAAATGTAAATAAAGTAAAAAAAAGAAAAAAGAAAAAAAGAAAGAAAATCTAAAATACAAAAAAAACCTATAATTTAAATAATGTAAATGTGTATTAGACATTGCAGCAAACATACTACTGAAATATTTTGTGATAATATATAAACTCTGAGGAAATCTTTAAAAAAAAAGAAGTTAAGCACATCACTACTTGTATTTTTCTGACAATTGTTGAGAAAAATAAATAAGAAATATTTTGTATCTAAGGTTTTCATTATGTTTGTTAAGGCATATGTTTCATGTTTATATTAACAATAAAGCATAAATATACAACACATTTTTAATAAATTGAAATAAAATAAACTATTCTTTCTTTGTTTCAAAATTTCCAATCAAAATTCGAAGCCCAATTTACCCCTTACTGGCACTTTAATAAGATTTCCAAAATGCAAATCTAACTCAGAAATCCAGCTGTGAAAGTGTGCCCTGTTGACAGACACTGTGGTTTTAGCAATGTAATTTACTGTTGTTCAGCTTTAGTGAACTCTTAAAAACTAAAATAAAAACAATGTTCTGACATTGGAATCATTTCAGATAGTTCTCTTATGCTTAGCAACATCTCAAAACAAAGAAAGTCAGCACTAAAACAAGGTTAGAGAAACTCTTAGTTTTACAATGCCACATCATTAGTCATAATGAAGAAATGGAATATAAAAAGCAAAGTACGTGTAAATTAAAGAAAGATCCAATGCATTTCTTCTTCCTGCATCTGTCATCCTCTGTCACTTTGGTTTCACTTATATTTTAAAAGTGAAATGTTGGAACTAATATGAAAGTTGTGCATAAATTAAACTGTGTTTTACTCATCATTCAGGTGATCAAAATTCAATGCATTCACTAAATGACTTTTTTTATTTTTTAAAATTATTTTATTTAATTTTATTTTCGGGGAGTGATGGTTTGCATGTATATCTGTGTAGAATGTGTGTCTGATGCCCTTGTACTTAAAAATAGAGCTTTCCATGTCATTGAACTGGACCTATAGAAAGTGGATAACTACTAGATTGTTGCTAGATATTGAACCATAGTACCCTAGAAGAGCAGCCAGTACTCCAAACCACTGAGCCCTAAACCATTCATACTTAGGTAATAATATTAAAAAGTCTGTGCACATTAGTGGCTATATAATTTTAAAACACAAGATATTTTTCATGGTATAGTTGGTTTCAAGTTTTAAAAACTGAAAATAATGCTGATGCACTAATTTTTACCTATCAGTTTAATGTATTAAAAGTCGGGAATGCTTCACAAATATGTATCTTTCTTGTGCAGAGACCACCCTAATATTTTTTGTATATTTCTACCTCAGACCATGTGCTATCAACACAGGGACATTGACAAGATTTGTATATATATATTTTATTGCAAGAGCCCTAGCATATTGAAATTATCAGGAAATACACCAAAAATTAATTCAAAAAACATATTATTTTACCTTGAGGTTCTAAGTATAAGTTCATTTCATGCCTGTCCTGTTATGGCAACTAGAGTCCATCTATCCTTTGACTCTCAGTGCTCTGCCGGTGCCAGAAAAAATGCCAGTTTCACTTTTTCACTTGAAAAAACCCAGTTGAGTAATAGAAACAACAATAGAAACAACAGACTCTCATGAGATAACTGTCTTTCACAATATGCCAAGAAGATTAAGGCTTCATATTTATGAAAAGTTAGTATAGACTAAGGTTGTATTTTTAGAATATGTGTGGTAAAAAACAATTAAATATTCTGTAAACCCACATATATTTGCATAATTTTCTAGAACGAAAGGTTTCCAAACTGACTGATTTTAAAAATTCAATCATAACATTACCTCTTAGTTTCAAAATGGTTTTTAAATTGTACTTGCTTGTTTTGATGAACAAGAAACAATAATAGACAATAAAGAAAAACAACCTTTTTTCTTGTAGTAATACTGATCACAATTAACTGCAATATTAAATGAATTTTCCTGATAGGTTCAAAACTGCCTCCATCTGTATTTAGAGTAACTTCTGGAAGTTTTATATTAGGTAGAAGCAGTATGACTCAGAAAGCTAAAGAAAATAATGCAAACAGTAAGCCTTGAGCACTAAATAATAACAGGACTCCTATTTAAGTGGGCATTAGCAAACCTGGCAAACAAAACAAACCTGTGAGAATACAGTAATAACCCTAGAAATTCTGCTGACCATTTATATCCTAAAAACTAGAAATGAAGGGCATGTAGGAATTAAGAAACTTCTCTACAATAATTATTATTTTCAATCAAATGTTTATAAAATTGTGATGCCCCCTACCTCTCCACATATTCTCTCACTTAGGCTACAGAGTAAGCTTGTCACAAGTCCCTGAAATGTCATAGACAACTGAGCTTGGAAATGGGAAATTTGTTCATCAGGGAAGGTGGCAACAAAGTTCATCTTCTGTGTCAGTAGTAATCAGATGGGTACATTGCTCTTTCACACCTATTAATGATAACAGAAAGCCTTTTCCAGTGTCCCATGAAATCATGTCTCAGTAGCTAATGGAGATACAAGACTCCTGGTTTTGCTCAGTGGATAAAATTCTATAGCCTTCTGTGGTGTCAGTGATAACCACATGGATACAGAGATGTAGAGAATTGTAATCACAGAAAGATGTTTTACATAAAAGTGTGGTAGTCTCATGAATTCTCTCATCAGTCATGTAATAGAAAGAAACCCCTCAAAGTAACCTTGAATAACTGAAGCAGAGATTTTAGAAAAATGGGAAAACTGAAGGTACACACTTACCTACAAGAGACGCCAATCTATCCCACCACTCTGGTCTTGGAGGCCTTTTAAAGCATAAGGTTTAGATGTTATGTCAAGACATTTATGTCAGTAAGAAAATAAATATGAATGACAATTCAAATTCAGGAAAATCCTTTTAAAAACTATTTGCATTCAAACACTTGAAAAGTAAATAAACAGTAAATCTTGAGTTTAATGAAAGAAAGTGTACCACAAATAGATATATATGCATATATGGCATATATGTATATACTTACATGTGTTTGTGTATAAATTTCATAGTAATGAAAATTTTAGATAAAACACTGGACAGAAGAAATTAGGAAAAAAATTTTCTAACAATAATGAGTGGCTTTAGAGACTCATCTTCCATTCTGCAACTTTGTCTGGAGCAGATCCAGTGGTCCTATCCCTCTCCTGCATCCCAGAGATAGCATACCTCCTAGGAGGTCTTCCCTAACCTGGGTCACAGCTGAGACCCTGCCCCAATACCTAAGTTAGCTAGGACCCCCACAGAGTCCAGCAAATATAAGACCTTTCCACTCTGACTGAGCCTCATCTTACTTCTGTCCAGGATAAACCAGGTTCTCTTGACCTTAGGTCACACCACAGAGCTTGTCTGTCTACAAGGAAGTCTGCTGTAACCATAGACACAGCATTTCTATCTCCCAGGATATCTGACATAACCAGGGACACAGGAAGCTTGACCTAACCAGGAGCACAGGAGGCACCCCTAACCATAGACAACACAGTCTGCTTCTCAGGATGCCTGCTCTAAACCAGGTTGCAAAGTTCTATAAGCCTACAAGGAAAGACAGACTCTAGTAAGAGAGAGGTAGCCTAGTTAATACCAGAGATAACTAGATAGCTAGAGGCAAACACAAGAATGTAAACAACAGAAGCAATTGTAACTTGGCACCATCAAAATCCAGTTCTTCCACAGCAACAATCCCTGGATACCCTAACACACCCGAAAAGCAAGAATCAGACCTAAAACCCCATCTCATGAAGATGATAGAGGCCTTTAAGGAGGACATAAATAACTCTCTTAAAGAAATACAAAAGAACACTGGCTGGCAGGTAGAAGATGTTAAAGAGGAAAGAAATGAATCCTTTAAAGAAATACAGGAAAACATATTCAAAAAGGTGAAAGAATGGGAACAAAACTGTCCAAGACCTAAAAATAGAAACATTAACAATAAAATAAGCCAAGATGTAGGCAACCCTAGAGATTGATCTCAGGTGTAGAAGAAACCATATAATATATTGACAAAATGAAAAAAAACAAAAAACAAAAAACAAAAACAAAAACAAGGTGTAAACTGCTCCTAACCCAAAATATCTAGGAAATTCAGGACACAATGAAAAGACCAAAACTAAGGATAATAGGATTAGAAGAGAGAGAAGATTCCCAACTTAAAGGGCCAGAAAGTTTCTTCAACAAAATCATAAAAGAAAACTTCCCTAACCTAAACAAAGAGATGGCCATAAATGTGCAATAAGCCTACAGAATACCAAATAAACTGAAACATAAAATAAACTCCTCTGGTCACATAATAATCACAATAATAAACTCACAGAACGAAAAAAAAAAAAAAAGCAGTAACGGAAAAAGGACAAGTACCATATAAAGGCAGTCATATCAGAATTACACCAGACTTCCTAACAAAGTCTCTAAAAGCCATAAGATCATGGACAGATGTCATGAAGACCAAAGAGAAAACAAATACACAGTAAAACTCTAAGTCACCATGGATGGAAAAACCAAAATAGTCCATTAAAAAAGCAAATTTAATCAATATCTTTCTACAAATCAGCACTACAAAGAATAGTAGTAGAAGGAAAATACCAACACAAGGGAGATATTTACATCCAAAAAAACACCAAACAAAATATTAATCATCTCAAACAACCTAAAGGAAGAGAATCACAAAACTATAATACCATATCTAACAACAAAAATAGTAGGAACACATAATCATTGTAAAACTATTAACAGCAGACTGTACACAAGAGGAAAATGACACAAACCTCATACACAAATATAGACTTAGGAGTTTAATAAGAAGTACAAGAGGAGTTTATTCATTTAGTAGCATTTTATGTTTTATAAATGTTCCTTTAAAGTAATTGCAATAAAAAAGTCTACTTTATGCACCATTTTAATATAATGAGAAATTTTGTTGAAATTATCCAAACATGCTGATTGGCTCAGCAAGGGGTAATCAGTATTAAGATGTGATTTTAAAATGTTCTTAGTCCTAAGACAATGAGGCCTTGGGTAATATCAGGAACTATTAATCCAGGATAATTAGTGATGTTAATGAAATCTAACAAGCATTACCTACATATTAAATGTTTATTAAGTTTATAAAACTCTGTTTAGATCTGGAGTGATATCCCAGCCATTAGCAGTTTGTAATGGTCTTGGAGAAAATCTAAATTCAACTCCCAGCATCCAAACTGATATCAAATATCTTACAACCAATGGTAACTCCTGCGCAAAGAGGATCTGAGACCTCCATCTCTGCAGTTACTTGCACTCAAATACATATACCTCCATACAGACATGCAAGAGAATTAGTCTTCCCTTAAGAAGAGAACATGCACACACATCCATCCACACAGCCAAACACACACACACACACACACACACACACATACACAAGACACACACACACATACACATACACATACACACTTTTGGTTGTTGGGCTTAAGTGATCCTCCTAACTCTGGGTCATCAGTACCAGTAACTTGAAGCAAGGTGTACATGTCTTGCCTCTTATATTCTTAGGAGTGCAGCTATCATTGTTCTTTATATCCACAATGGTTTACCACAGGGCTCTGAAATTAACTTGTCTTCTTAACAGAAATACTAAAGCAACCAATTGACAGCTATCTTATTCCCCAGGCTAGGCTCAGGCAACGTCCTTTATTCTACCTTTTTACTTTTGTGTTGAGAACATTTTCAGATGCATGTAGAAGTGAACTCTTAAACTCTTTATCCTGAAACTGGTACATTTTACTTAGCACTTTGTCCAAAATATCATTTATGTTGTTTTATGTTATCAAATTTTTATTGAAACAATATTAACAAAAAAATTAATATTTTACATTATGACACTTGGTTCTCCCCATGTTGGAAGCTCATGTATACTATTATTTATTTACACTCAAACTCTTCTATATTATGTTCTCAATATCTATCCAATTTCATAAAATATAAAAATACATTTCTATTTTTAAGTTTAAATACTATTTCCTGATATAACTATATTGTTATGTCACCTTATATTGTTCTGTAGTCTTAATAATATATAAATGCATTTATAAGTAATTTATATATAATAAACAATTACCTGCTTTCCATATATATATATATATATATATATATATATATATATATAATCACTAATCTGACAAGAAACTGTATGGCTAATTGCTTCATCTGCTACAGTATATAAGATAACAAACCATAATTTTTATTTGTTCTTATTTTATGTGTTTTTTCTTCAAATATGTGAATAAACCCTGATGTATGTAATGCTTATGGAGGCCAGAAGAGGTCACCAAATTCCCTGGAACTGAAATTATAGATGATTTTGTGTAGAGATGTGGGTACCCAGAACAGAATCCATGTCTTTTGCAAGAGAAACAGGTTCTCTTAACTGCTGAGCCATCTCTCTAATCTCTTGGTACCCTCTTTTAACCAGTTCATTTGTGGTTATCAGTTTTATAAATATTTATTGAACCTTTTGTTTCCTGATAAATTCTGGTCAGAAAATCTTAGTATATTTTTTTCAACTGATTTTAGTTACATGTTAAATTTTCTAGTTGAAATTTTGAACAATTTGTGTGTTCTTGTTATAACTTTCTATCACTTTTCTATATAAACATTCCCCACCTAAATAAGATATTCTTAGAACTGATGAACTTTTACTGTTGCATTCTGTTTACCTAAACTCTATTACAAGTGTTCATCTACTATGCATTCTGTAATTTATGATCATCAAATTGTTATTGTGGTATCATGCACAGTGTCTTCACAGCTTCATTACCAACCTCCATGTTCCCTCTGTGCTCTGTTCATTCTTCTTTTTCCCAACATAGTGTCACTGACATTTATTATTTAATTCTGGATGTCCTCCACTTAAAATCATATAGTACTCTACCTTTCTAACATAAACTTTACTTCATTGGTAGTGTGCAAGTTAGCCATACTGAATTCAATACACAAAAAGATTGTTTATATTTTCCTGGCTTAGTCATTTCCAGAAGAGTAGAAAATACAGTTATATTTCTCAGTATAGAAACCATTTTTGAGAAAATTTCTGGTAGATAGAATATAATTGTCTCTTAACCCAGAGAAATGATGAGAATTAAGATTCCATATATATATATATAAACTGTATTTTATCTGAGGAGATAAGAGAAGCGAAAAATGCAATACAATGCCTTAATATACTAATTTCCTATTATAGTTTATTTTTATATGAATTCAATTTTACAAAAAATCAGAAATACAGAAATCTTTTCTGTAATGGTAAGGACCCCTATGTTAGAAAAGATTATCTGGTTCATCAATTGTTTATGTTTTAAATTTATTTTTATTCGTGCCTGTGTGTGTGTATGTGTGTGTGTCTATGTGAATGTATGCCATGTGTATATGTGACGACAGGAGACATAAAATAGTATCAGATTAAATTGAACTGGAGTTAAAGACCACTGTGTGCGGTCTAATATTGGTGCTAGGAATCAAACTCTTTACTGTTTTTTTTTTTTTTGGACAGTTTCTTTATTTGCATTTCAAATGTTATCCCCTTTTCTAGTTCCCCCCTCCTGGAAACCCCCTATCCCATCCCTTTCCCCTTGCTTCTATGAGGGTGTTCCCCCACCCACCCACAGGGGAAACCATCAAACCTTCAAAGCAACAAGGGCCTCTCCTCCTACTGATGTTGGACAAGGTCATATTCTGATACATGTAAAGCTGGAGCCATGGGTTCCCCCACGTATACACTTTGGTTGGTGGTTTAGTCCCTGAGGGGTCTGGGGGGGGGTCTGGTTGGTTGATATTGTTGTTCTTCCTATGGGGTTAGAAACACCTTCTGCTCATTAAGTCTTTTTTCTAACTCCTCCATTGGGGACAGCATGGTCAGTAGTTGGCTATGAGCATTCTCCTCTGTATTTGTCATGCTCTGGCAAAGCCTCTCAGGAGACAGCCATATCAGGCTCCTATATGCAAGCACTTCTTGGTATCCACAATAGTGTCTGGGTTTGGTGACTGAATACTGGATGGATCACCAGGTAGGGCAGTCTCTGGATGGCCTTTCTTTTAGCATCTGCTCTACACATCATCGCCTCATTTTCTGCTGTATTTTGTTCCACTATCTAAGAAGGAACAAAGACCTCACACTTTGGTCTTCCTTTTTCTTGAGCTTCATGTGATCTGTGAATTGTATCATGGGTATTCCAAGCTTTTAGGCTAATATCCACTTATCAGTGAGTATATAACATGTGTGTTCTTTTGTGATTGGGTTACCTCACTCAGGATGATATTTTCAAGTTCCATCCATTTGCCTAAGAATTTCATGAATACATTGTTTTTAATAGCTGAGTAGTACTCTATTGTGTAAATGTACCACATATTCTGTTTCCATTCTTCTGTTGAAGGATATCTGGGTTCTTTCCAGCTTCTGGCAATTTTAAATAAGGATGCTATGAACATAGTGAAGCATGTGTCCTTGTAATATGTTGGAAAATCTTTTAGATACATACCCAGGAGTGGTATAGCTGGGTCCTCAAGTACTATTCTATCCAATTTTCTGAGGACCCGCCAGACTGATTTCCAGCTTCCAATCCCATGAACAATGGAGTACTGTTCCTCTCTCTCCACATCCTTGCCAGTATCTCCTTTCGCCTGAGTTTTTGATCTTAGCCATTCTTACTGGTGTGAGATGGAATCTCAGGGTTGTTTTGATTTGCATTTCCCTGCTGACTAAGGATGTTGAACATCTCTTTAGGTGGTTCTCAGCCATTCAATATTCCTCAGTTGAAAATTTTCTGTTTAGCTCTGTACCCCATTTTTAATAGTGTTATTTGATTCTCTGGAGTCTAACTTATTGAGTTCTTCATACTTATTGGAAATTAACCCTCTATCAGATATAGGATTGGTAAAGATGTTTCCCCAATCTGTAAGTTGCTGTTTTGTCCTATTGACAATGTCCTTTGCCTTAGAGAAGCTTTGCAATTTTATCAGGTCCCATTTGTCTATTCTTGATTTTAGAGCATAACCATTGGCATTCTCTTCAGGATATTTTCCCCTGTGCCCATGAGTTCAAGGCTCTTCCCAACTTTCTCCTAGATAAGTATTTGTGTATCTGGTTTAATGTGGAGGTCCTTGATCCACTTGGACTTGAGCTTTATACAAGGAGATAAGAATGGGTTGATTTGCATTCTTCTACATGCTGACCACCAGTTGAACCAGCACAATTTGTTAAATTGCTGTCTTTTTTTTTTTGATACTTTATTTATATTTCAAATGTTTCCCCCTTTCCATATCTTTTCTGGGGGAATCAGCATCCCTGACCTCAAGCTGTACTATAGAGCAGTAGTAATAAAAACTGCATGGTATTGGTACAATGACAGGCAGGTAGATCAATGGAATAGAATTGAAGACCCAGAAATGAACCCACACACTTAGGGTTACTTGATCTTTGACAAAGGAGATAAAACCATGCAGTGGAAAAAAGACTCATTTTCATCAACTGGTGCTGGTTCAACTGGTGGTCTACATGTAGAAGAATGCAAATTGATCCATTCCTATCTCTCTGTACAAAGCTCAAGTCCAAGTGGATCAAGGACCTCCACATAAAACCAGATACACTGAATCTAATAGAAGAGAAAGTGGGGAAAAGTCTTGAACACATGGGCACAGGAGAAAAGTTCCTGAACAGAACACCAATGGCTGATGCTCTAAGATCAAGAATCGACAAATGGGACCTCATGAAATTACAAAGCTTCTGTAAAGAACACTGTAAATAGGACAAAACGGCAACCAACAGATTGGGAAAAGATCTTTACCAATCCTACGTCTGATAGAGGGCTAATATCCAATATATACAAAAAACTCAAGAAGTCAGACCCCAGAGATCAAAATAACCCTATCAAAAAATGGGGAACAGAGCTGAATAGAAAATTCTCAACTTAAGAAACTCATAGGGCTGTGAAGCACCTAAAGAAATGTTCAACATCGTTAGTCATCAGGGATATGCAAAAAGGCTGTCTTTTTATTCCACTGGATGATTTTAGCTCCTTTGTCAAAGATCAAGTGATGACATGTGTGTGGGTTCATTTCTGGGTCTTCAGTTCTATTCTATTGATCTTGCTGCCTGTCTCTGTACCAGTACCTTACAGTTTTTATCATTTTTGCTCTGTAATACATTTTGAGGTCAGGGATGGTGATTACACCAGAAGTTCTTTTATTGTTGAGAATCATTTTTGTTATCCTGGGCTTTTGTTATTCCAAATGAGTTTGCAAATTGCTCTTTCTAACTCTATGAAGAATTGAGTTGGAATTTTGATGGGGATTGCATTGAATCTATAGATTGCTTTTGACAAGATAGCCATTTTTACTATATTAATTCTGCCAGTCCATAAGCATAGGAGATATTTCCATCTTCTGAGATCTTTGATTTCTTTCTTCAGAGACTAGAAGCTTTTATTATACATATATTTCAGTTGCTTGGTTAGAGTCACACCAAGGTATGTAATATTATTTGTGACTATTGTGAAAGGTGTCATTTTCTTAATTTCTTTCTCAGCCTGAGAGAAACTTGAATCAATCCCACTAAAATCAGGGATTAGACAAGGCTTCCCACTCTCTCCCTATATATTTAATATAGTACTTGAAGTTCTAACTAGAGAAACTACAGAACAAAAGGAGGTCAAAGGGATACAGATTGGAAAAGAAGAACTCAATCTACCACTATTTGCAGAAGATATGATAGTATATTTAAGTTACCCAAAAATTCCACCAAAGAACTCCTAAAACTGATAAACAACTTCAGCAAAGTGGCTGGATATAAAATTAACTCAAACAAATCAGTAGCCTTCCTCTACTGAAAGGAATCAAACTCTTGAGAAAAAACACATTGTCAACTCTCTAGCACCCATCATTGCTTCAATTGCATTATATCTATATTCCATGATAAAATATAGCATTTGTATTAGTGAAACCACCTTTATCATTACAATCCTGGGTGCCTCATGATTCTATTATCCATATGTATTACTGAACTTAATATCAATATCAGAACAACTTGGATTGACTTCTGAAGAACAAAGGTTAGAAAACAGGAGTGAAGCCCTGAGGGACAGCAGAAGGATGGAAACAAGCAACCTCGTGAGATGGGAAATGGGAGGACCCTCTAGAATGTACTAGAAACCTTGGAGGTGAGAGACTCTCAGAACTTAAAGGGATGGATCTTTGATGAAATGCACAACAGTGGGGAGAGGGAATATGTATTGTCTACCTCCAGTAGAAAACAACAAGGGGAGGACATCAAGAGGAGGAGTGCAGTTGCCATTCCACCGTAAAAAACTCTGACCCAGAATTGTTCCTGTCTAAAAGTTCCATAGGGACAAAAATAAAGAGCCTGAGGAAAAGGAGGTACAGTGACCCGCCCAAATTGGGACGCTTCTCAAGGTGAGGCTCCAAGACATGCCATTCTTACTGAAACTATAGTATGCTTAAAAACAGGAGCCTAGTATAGCTGCCCTCTGTGAGGCTCACCAATCGCTGACAGAGACTGAAGCAAATACTTACATCCAACCAATGGACTGAAGTCGGGGACCCCTGTGGTTGAATTAGGGAAGGGAATGAAGAAGTTGAAGGGGTGTTGTGGGAAATAATAAAAAAGAGACCCAGGCATGTTTCCCAGCTATGCTGGAGCTGCCCAGCTGCAGAGCTCCAGCCTGATGATCTCAGCTCAGCTGTTTCTCTGTTCCAGAGCTCCTGAGTCCCTTGGTGGAACTGTGCAGTCAGGCCCATGCAACAACCTTCCACTCCACAGTCAGCCATCTCAACACCCAATTACCCAGGAGAATTAAAACTCTTAAGCTTATAGTTAACCAATCAGATTTATGTATCAATAAAATCACAATTACAAGGTGCCAATACAATAATTTTAGATAAAAGCTGTCCACCTAGATTAGTCAAATTATCCCAATATTCTAACCTTTATGATATCATAACTGGTTGTGGCTGGTAATCACCACACTGATTCATGTCAGCTGCCACCTTCCTTCTCCTTTCTCCCCTGAGCTCTCTGTCTCTGCCACTCTTAGCTCCAACTCTCTTTTTCCTGTCCAATCACAACCCTCCTCTGCACTAATGTAATTGAACAGGGATAATCCTGCAACAGGGGAGAATGACCCCATAAGAAGCCCAGAAGTCTCAACTAGCCTGGACCCCAGAGATCTCTCAGACACCTAACCACCAACCAAGTAGCATACACTAGCTGGTGCAGGAGACTTCTTGGTCTGGCATTAGTAAGAGAAGGTGCACCTAATCCTTGAGGATTGAAGCCCTAGGGAGTGGGGAAGCCTGGCATGGTGAAGTGGGGTGGAATGGGGTGGACATCTTGGAGTCTTGGGAGGAGGAATGGGATTAGGAACTTTCTGAGGGTAGACTGGGATGGGATAATGGCAGTGCTGTAAAAATTAGATTAAAGATAATTAAAATTAAGTAAATAAGTAAGTAAAAATGAAATGAAAGACAACTGTATTTCAATGCTATTTTACAATGTATCACAGCATCAGGAATAGTGCTATATGAGTTCAATTATGTTTGTGTGCATTCATATGGATGTGTAATCAAGGCAGAGATACCGTAGAATATCTTTAACACAATGCACTAAAATCATTGTTTTAGCCAGAAAAATGTATTGCTAACTTATTACACATGAGCTGAAAAATAATAGTTCCAATTTTTTTTAGGGTTTTGGATAATCATTAATGGAGCCAAAATGTACCCCACAAATACTCAGTGGTTCTCTGAATAGTGGGAAGTCAGGAAGGAAACATTAGTTTATTCTTAGTTCTGCTCTGAAGTGTTCAGGTGATGAAGCACCTGCCACTAAAGCTAAGGAGCCTACTGCCTGTGCTTTGTGAGGCTTATGTAAATTAACAAAAACTGAATGTTTGCAGAAAAACACATTTATGAAGATATATATAGCAGTATGACACTAGGACTTATTTCCAAGTAATTATAAAAAATGTAAATAATGATAATTAGATGGTTAACTAAGTATTAAAATTGATTACAAAACCATCACTGTTCAGACTTGGCAAATATTATCAACAATAATATGTCACATGAAGGCTGCCTTTTTGGTAACAATACACATTCATTGAATTAGAAATTTAAGCCATTTTTTTATGTTATGAATGGGTTTTAGAAATTTAGTTACATATTGACTAGATTTATTTCTGTGAGCGATGAATTCTTCTGAAAATGGAGTATTCATAATGGGGTCTTAAACATTAGTAATGAGAAAATATTAGAAGAGAAGAAAAAAGGACATATAACTGTACTTTTTCTTCTAGAGAATGTTCAAGCACCACTCCACTGTAAAAGCACACAAAGGAAGAAATTCACAAATTTCTGAAGTCCGTTGAGCACACCAACTATTATTTTATTATTGAATGGTATCTCAGGGCTTACAAAATCCATAAGTTAGTTTGTTTATTTATTTATTTATTTATTTATTTATTTTTGTCAGCCATTCACTGATGGGCATCGTAGATATTTTCATTTTTTATTTTTTAGTATTTCTTATATTTTTGAAATCATAATATAATTATAGCATTCCTCAGTATCCTTCCTCACCCAAACTCTTCCTATATACCCCTTCTTGATACCTTTCAAGTTTATATTGTTGCTGCATGCATATATTCCTAAACACAACTTTTCTTTCTGAATTATATTGCTTTGGCGCATATTTTTCTGAACTTTTGGCTAATTTGTATTCTTATACCAAGTGTGTAACCATGATAGTAGTCTAGCAGTCTTTGTCTCCAATTTCCCTATTATTTTAAAACTGCTTTGGCATTATGCAAATGTTTAACAATCCATCATCAATTTTGGATTAAATTTTTAAGAGCACATTGACTCCTTCAGTCATAAGTGTCTTAAGTGTAATGTTATGTGATTAGTTATATTTCTATATTGCTTAAAATATTTCTTCAGACAATAAGTACTCATTCCTTTATTTTATGAAAGATAGTATTCCCATGACATAGGTCCTGGGTTGCTAACTGAAATCACTACATTGTATTATTGAAACTTGCAGTACACTACAAACATTCCTCTTGAATTCATAAATTATTTATTTCACCAAATCACATTTATAAGCCCCCTAAGCCCTATGCAGAAGAGATGTTTTACATATAAATTCATGATGCTTATATATAATATGTAGAGCTAACTAACAGTAGAGTCCATTAATGTGACTTAATGTTATGTTACATGATATTACAAGAAGTCATATAATAAACTCAATACCCTTTCTGAAAAATCTGTATTCCATTCACAATACTAAGCCACTGAATAACGTAGTTGTAAATAATTTCAACATTTCAGCAATGAGTGACCATATATTAATAAGCATTTGCATGGGGGAAGATAATGTTTTCTGAATAAGAGACTAGAGAGTACATAAATGGTGTAAAAACCCTAAGGTCTTTGTCTAAGCACAATGAATGCTGTTTCCAGGTGCTTGGAACATTATGGACAAATGTGTGTAAAATTCTCAGCTTGTATTCTTTCTATCCCAGAGACCTTGCCACACTTATTTCTGTTAGATTTACACTTTTAAAATGTGTTTTCTTGAAGGTGACTTTGTAATCTTTTTCTGCTTCTATTTTGATGTATTTTAGACGATTTATATCACATAGATATTTGTTATTTTAAATTTGTTTCAAGACTATTCATAATGTCTGGGTTCTATTATAAACCTAAATGTCTGAGACTAGAGTAATAGATGAAAAAATGTAATACATACACATCTCCAAAGAAACTTTTCACTATAAAGAATGGAGGGCACTTGAGACAATCTTAAGTATTTTAGTCAAGAATTAGAAATATGAGTATTATGTTTTCTATTACTTGTGAATCATATTTATGCTTTTTTAACCTCTCAAATGCAGATAAATGAAATAGCATATAGTGAAAAGAATAATGAAACAATTGAATGTCAGAAGAATGTACAAATAGAAAGTATCCAGTGTCCCTAAAAGCTTTCAGTTACAATGGTTACTGTATAAACAGTGTTTTGAAGGAACACTTTTAATCTTTACTTTTAGTCTATTTGAAAAATCAAAACTTTTGGATAAAGCTCCCAGTCAGAACAAAGACAAATTTCACTTAAATTTTGACTTCTAAAATTTGTTGAAGTAGAAAAAGAAAATTAGTAATCTTTTATAGTAATAATAAAGTATTATAAGGAAAATATATGCTTGAAGTATTTATTCAAATATATATATATATATATATATATATATATATATATATATATGCCTCTTAACATCCCATCAGTAGAGGTTTTATGTAACTTACCAAATGATTTCTACTTTTATAACTAACTTTTATTTTATTTTCATTTTTGTACTATTCTCAGTATCATAATTTATATACTTAATGTTAAATACAAACTTAAATACTTAAAACTCACCTACAGATTATTAAGAATCTCCCTAAATGATACTTATTTTATAATTTTTACTGGTCAAAAAATATATCTTATTCCCACTAGAATCTAAAGAATGTGAATCAATCCATTAGAAAGGGGGACTAACAAATGGCTTATATGTACTTTTCTAAAGGTCAGAATTTAGAGAACACCTCCAGTAGATAGGCAGGGCACTCTCAACCCCTGTTGAGAGATGGGGTCACCCACTCATTTCAAAATTGTTAACACAGAAATGATCCTGTGCAAAGGAAAGACGTGGACAAAAATATTGAACAGAGACTGAAGGAAGACAGAGACTGTCCCACCTAGGGATCTATCCCATCTGCAGACACCAAATTCAGACACTATTGCTTATACCAAGAATTACTTGATGACAGGAGCCTGGTATGTCTTTTCCTGAAAGGTTCTACCAGCACCTGACCAATACAGATATCAACACTCATAGCCAACCATTAGACTGATCCCAGGGACACTAATGGGAGAGCTAGGGAAAAGACTGAAGGAGCTGGAGGGGATTACAACTCCATAGGAAGAACAATATCAACTAACCAGACCACGCACAGTTCTCAGAGACTAAAGCACCATCCAAAGAACATATATGGAGGTAGCCATGGCTCCAGATACATATGTAGCCTTATCTGACATCAGTGGAAGGGGAGGTCCTATGGAGGTTTGATGCCCCAGCATAGAGGAATGCTAGAGCAGTGAGGTGGGAGATGGTGAATGGGTAGAGGAGCTAGAGGAGCACCTTCATAGAGGCAAAGGGGGGAAAGAGGATAGAATAGGGGGTTGCAGGGGGTAACCAGGAAGGGGGATATCATTTGAAATGTAAACTAATAAAATGATTAATAAAAAATAGAGTATTGATAAAATGTTCTGTGTGAAAAACTTGGGGATTTCTCTAATTGTTCAAATATTATTTCATGGACTAAATATCCTGTGTCTCAGAAAGTGTCTTTAGAATAATCCCTCATTATATTCTGAAAAAAATAAACAAAACAAGCTATTAAAATATAGTGACTAATTGGAATTAATCATGCAGGGTTGTAATCTATGTGTGCAGTCATCTTCACCCAATCAGGCTAATTTAATCATTCATCATCAGGATGTCAACTTACTCTTAATAATTTAATTTAAGATGCATACTTAGTAATCAATTTATTAAACATTTATTTTTATATAAAAGTGTGTATCTACATGCATATCAGAATAGGCCATAAAATTCCCTGGAACTTGAGTAACAGAAGGCTGTGAACTGGCATGTAGATCCTAGGAGTTGAAATCAGGTCCTATATAAAACTAACAAGTACTCTTAACCATCTCCTTAGTTTGTCAGAGAAGAAATTTTATAGTAAGTTATAGAGTTTCTATTATCATATATATTTTCTGAACTTTTGGTATAGGGTTTTTAGTATTGTGTGAATTATGTGACCATCATAGTTAAATATAAATATAAATGTTGTTGTTCATATTTTCAATTAAAATATTCATTTTTCTAAATAAAATGTATTAGCTATGCTGATATGAGTGGGCAATACAAGAAGCATTATGTCTCTCATGCATTCATAATATAAGCTTACCTAATCGATAGTCAATGCAAATTATATATTACTTTACATACATTCAATAATATGTACCTGGATGTTTATTACATGCATTTATTAAAAAATGTACTAATTTGACAATTAAGAATTCTACTATTTCTCTTGAATTGTAATATTGTGCACTAATTTATATTCTTTGCCAATTTTGGATAATTAACATTGAGAATGCATAGGCACCCTAAAAAATATATCTTTCTATACAATATACATCTGAGTGAACATACTTTCCTTGCCAGTCAGCAGTTCTGTAATGCATAATTCATTCCTTGCACCCCATCAATTCCCATATAGATTTGCAGTGGCCAGATTTATGATGTTCATTTAATGGCTTCTAGAAGCTAGTTTGCCAAAACCATGATTATAAGAATGGTCTCATGGGAATTTTATGCTCCCTCAACACCTACTAAAATTTTGGAAAATGAAGTCTAAGCTACATTTGTTTCTTGACAAATAGGAAGGGAAAATATTGATTGGTAGAATAAATTACTTAAATTTCTCCTCATATCTATTCAATATAGTACTCAAAATGCTAGCTAGAACAATAAGACAACAAAAGGAGATCAAGGGGATCCAAATTTGCAAGGAAGAAATAAAGGAATTACTATTTGCAGATGATATGATAGTGTACATAAGCAACTCCAAAAATTCTACTAGAGAACTTCTCCAGCTGACAAATAACTTTATCAAGTGGCCTGATATAAAATTAACTCAAATAAATCAGTAGCCTTTCTTTGTAAATGATAAACAGAAGGAGAAAGAAATTAGGGAAATTACTCCCTTCATAATAGCCAAAGATAATATAAAATATCTTGGGGTAACTCTAACCAAAAATAGTGAAAGATGTGTAGGCTAACAACTTCAAATCTCTCAAGAAAAAATCGAAAGAGATCTCAGAAAATGGAGAGATCTCGATTGCTTATAGATTGGCAGAATTAACATAGTAAAAATAACCATCATACCAAAGGCAATCTGAAGTTTCAATGCAATCCTCAAATTCATCTGTAAAGGCAAGAAACTCAGAATAGCGAAACCAATACTTAATGAAAGAATGGCTTGGAGAATCAACATCCCTGACCTCAAGCCTTATGACACAGCAATAGTGATAAACACTGGATGGTATTGGTACAGGGACAGACACATTGATCAAAAGACCAAAAAAAAAAAAAAAAAACCAACCAAACAAACAAAAAACAAACAAACAAAAAACCCACACACACACTTAAGGGTAAACAGAGAAGCCAAACAAATATATGGGAAAAGGAAAGCATCTTCAACAAATAGTGCTCATCTAACTGGCTGTTCGTAGGTAGAAAAATGAAAATAGACACATATTTGTCACCCTGCACAAAACTCAAGTCCAAGTGGATCAAAAACCTCAACATAAAACCTGATACACTGAATCTAGTAGAAGAGAAAGTGGGGAAGAACCTTGAACTCATTGGCACAAAGGGAAATTTCCTAAACAGAAATTCAATGTCTCATGCTCTAAGATCCAGAATTGATAAATGGGACCTCATGAAACTGGAAAGCTTCGGTAAGGAAAAAGATATAGCCATTAAGACAAAAACAAAACAATTCAAAAAAACAAACAAACAAACTTCACTAACCCTACATCTGATAGAGGGCTTATATCCAAAATATATAAAGAAAACAAGAAGCTAACCACCAAAATTCCAAACAACCCAATAAAAAAATGGAGCTTAGAAATAAACCCAGCATTCACAACAGAGGAATCTTGAATGGCTGAGAAATTTCTCAAGAAATGTTCAAAATCTTTAGTCATCAAGGAAATGCAAATCAAAACAACCTGAGATTCCACCTCACCTCCGTCAGAATGGCTAAGATCAAAAACTCAGGTGATAGCACATGTTGGCAAGGATGTGGAGAAACAGAAACACTTTTCCATTGCTGGTAGGGTTGCAAACTTTTACAATCACTCTGGAAATCAATCTGGAGGTTGCTCGAAAATTGGAAATAGATATACCTGAAGATCCAGCAATACCACTCTTGGAAATATACCCAAAAGATTCCCCACTGTGCCACAGGGGCACATGTTCTACTAGGTTTATAGCAGCCTTGTTTATGATAGCCAGAAACTGGAAACAACCCAAATGTCCCACAAGAGAAGAATGGATAGTGAAGATATGGTTCATTTACACAGTTAAATACTATTCAGCTCTAAGAATGAGGATATCCCGAGTTTTGCAGGCAAATGGATGGAACTAGAAAATAGCATCCTGAGTGAGGTAACTCAGACTTCAAAGGACATGCATGGTATGTACGAACTAATAAGCCAAAAAAAAAAAAAAAAAAAAAAACAGAAAAGAAAGGGAGAGAGGGAGGGATCTTGGAGAGAAAGGGGATTGGGCAGGGGGCAGAGAGGAGAACTTGATCAGGTATTAGGTCAGGGAAAAGAACTGAAATCCTTGAGGGCCAGCAGAAAGAAGGGAAAATGCAATCTGGGGAGGTAGGAAGTTGAGGGGGACCCTTCAGAATATACCAGAGACCAGGGAGGTTATAGACCCTCAGGACTCAAAGAGTAGGACCTTAGATGAAATGCCCTACAGTAGGGACAGGGAACTTACAAAGCCCAAGTCCAGCAGAAAGACAGGACATCAAGTGAGGGATGGTTTTGCCATTCAAAACTCTGACCCATAATTTTTCCTCTCTGAAAGAACTGCAGGGATGGAAATGGAGAGGAGACTGAGGAAAAGAAGGTCAAATGACAGGCCCAAAGTGGGATCCATCTCAAGGGCAGGTCCTAAGGCTTGGCAGTATTACTAAGGCTATGGATTGCTCACAAAAGGGGACCTATCATGACTGCCCTCCAAAAGACCCAAAAAGCAGCTGAAAGAGTCAGATGCAGATATTTGCATCCAACCAATCTACAGAAGCCTGTAGATTGTATCATGATTCCTGTGGATGAATTATGGAAAAGCTGGAAGAAGCTGAGGAGGAGGATGACACTGTAGGGGAGGACCAGCAGTCTCAATTAATCTAGACCCTCGAGATCTCTCAGATACTGGAATATCAACCAGGTAGCATATGCCAGCTGATATGGGGCCCCAGGCCCATGTTCAATGGAAGACTGCTGGGTCTGGGTTTAGTCAGAGATAATGCACATAACCCTCAAGAGCCTGGAGGCCCCAGGGAGTTTAGAGGTTTGCTGGGGTGGTGGTGGGAGTAGGGATTTCCTCATGGAAATGGGGGTTGGGGGGAAATGTATAGGATATGGAACTATCAGAAGGTGAACCGAGAGGAGAATACAATCTGGAGTTTAAAATAAATACATTAATTAATTTTAAAAAAGAATTAAAAAAATGTTTTGTTCAGTCATTTTAGAAATTTTTGCTGATGTATCAAAACTAATACTGGGATAAGGGAAACCTCAGAGTTTTATTTTAATATATGGATTCACAAACAGAATGAACCAGACAATAAAGGTGTTCATTGACATAAAATTTAATTCTCCTTTAGGATTTGAACTCAGGTAGTACAAACTAAAAGCATGAAAGCTGTTTCTTCTTCTTCTTCTTCTTCTTCTTCTTCTTCTTCTTCTTCTTCTTCTTCTTCTTCTTCTT
>JADRCH010000143.1:5325311-5369424 GCA_019843965.1 Rhynchomys soricoides | reverse complement strand
TTCTTCTTCTTCTTCTTCTTCTTCTTCTTCTTCTTCTTCTTCTTCTTTCTCTCTCTCTCTCTCTCTTTCTCTCTCTCTTTCTGTGTGTGTGTGTGTGTGTGTGTGTGTGTGTGTGTGTGTGTGTGTCTTTGGTATGTCCATGTGTGGCTAGGTTTGTATATGTCTGTGTTTGTTTTCAAGAATATGAAAGGCTATTATACCCTAGTAGATTTAATTATTTCATGAGGAATAGCCCTTTCTTAATTGAGATTGTTAGTATAATAACATGAAAGATCCCAACTCTTATTCCTAGTTAAATTAATATAATAATATTAGCTTAATCACTAAAGTTAATCTTGCTGGGAATACATAGTAGTAACATGACTGTAGAAAAAACAGGCTAACCATAAAAAAGACAGAGTACATTATAGAAGGTATAGTCTGTGTGCAAAGCATTATTATTCAGGGATTTCTAAGGGGCATTGTGAAGTGTCCAAAAATATAACTCTCTGTCCTTACTCCATTCTCCTGAGAGATAATGTAAGGTTTTCAGATCTGCTTTTTCATGTAATAATCACAACTGTTACTATGGTTTGCTTGCTGTTTTATATAGTGCAATGAGCATGGATCAAATTTTTGTCTATATTTTACTTTAAACTGCCTTGAATGCAGTCTTAAGGGTGTTATGTAGAAAGCTCTACATTTTCAGGCCGAAAAAGTAAACAGACAGATGTCCCACGGGGCAATGTTATAAAATTACATATTCTAAGTGGCAATTCTCATGCTGTCAAGTTCAGCCACTTTTCAAAATATAGCATATGTTCTTTTCTAGTTAAAAAAATACTGACATTAAAGTCATGTCAGAGTTTTCAAAAAGATAACATGAAAAAAAGCCCAGATAATTCAGTTCTTTGGCAAAAAAGAATGATAAATGAGTCATGCTGAAAAGTGGGCAGTTATATCACATAGGAAGATAATGACTAAAAGCTTTCCAAATAACTGTCTGACTCAAGCCAAGAAGGTGGTCAGCATGCTGGTTTAGCAGAATGCAGGGCTGATTGCCAGAGTCTTTTTTGAGCAAAGCAGCTATTCATTTCACCTGCAAAATCTGTGGTTCACATTGGTATTACACATAATGAAAACAAGGTAGTAGCTATTTTTAGGGTCAGATAATAAAGAGGTAAAGTAAAATAAGGTTACCTTTCCTCCATGAAGACATATCCTTTCTTCCACATTGTCTTTATGTGTGTGTGTCTGTGTATACTTTTTGTTGAAATTACACATTAGACAAATGGAATGTAGTTCTCAGTAATACTATTATTCCTACTTTGTGTTAGAATATGGGCTTAATAAACACAGATATATTATTCTGTATGCATGAGTATATATATAAAAATTATTTTCATTTTAACCAATCCTACATAATACTATCAATCTTATATAAAACCAAAATTCATTAACTGCCAGAGTAAAACCAGAAAAGTTTAGTAAAAATCAAATATAATAGATCCTATGTATGTTCGCTTTGTATAACGTTGTAACAAATTTCATACACACAAATACAGACATATGAACCTTATGAACAAATTGATATACACACATGCATACACATATACACTTACAGCATATATGAAAGAACATATGACAAAGACAAAGGAATATAGAAAAAACATTGTAGGTATTTATGTGAAAACAAATGTTAATCAATACTGCTAGATATAACACATAGTTATAATTAAAATTAATTCAAAAGTGAATATCATCAAGTGAAAATTGCTCTTACTAGTAAGAAAAATTACAAACGTGTACGAGAATGTGAATAGAAAGTAAAAATGAAAGTGATATTTTACAGATATTGGATAAATGTGAAAAAATAAATATTAAAGTTTTTCATATTTCCTGTTAGTGCATTTGATACCTTTTTCTAATTCACAGCTTCTGGAATACTGCTAGTTATGCATAATTAAATTGTATATGTAAAAATTGTCCTATGAAAAGCAAAATAACTGTCTCATCACTTTGTATCACTACAAATACTAATATTATATCATTTTAGTTTGTTCACATTGGAGATATATTTGCCCATTTCTACGAAATTAAGGATGGTATTCAAATTAGCTACATAAATAGGTTGAGTATGTACATATTTATTGTGCACTAATTTGATTTTAGATTTTTCTGTAGGCCTATTGTGCTTGGTTTTTCTTTTAAGACAAGGATATCAGTGAATCGAAAAGAAATTAGGACTCCACCAAAAATTTCACAAAGCAGAGGCAATTCTGAAGATAACTGTCAAACATGACTTTAGTCTTTCTAATTGGAAAATAGCTTCAGATGAGTTGAGAAGTAGATTTTTACAACATCTCTGACTGATAATAGGAAATGCTAGAACACAATGGGACCCCAGCTTAGTAGTGATGATTGTCAAAGAAATATTATTGAATCATGTCTCAGTTGAAGCAGTGAGATCAATACCTGACAGCTCTGAGGGAGATTTTTCTAATGTTTTCATTGTTTATAAGCCAATTGGGAGATATCTTTGAAGATGATCAGGATGGTCCAAATAGATCAGTTCATGAGTATCATGGTCTAAATCTATAGACATCAAAATGTAATTCAATTTCATTCATTATTACTGGCAAAAAATATATTTTACAAAGCTTATGTATACTATGCATCATCATCATCACACACACACACACACACATACAGTTATGGTACAAACATTGTTTAAAATATGGTCACACCTATAGTTTAGTAGAAATTTTTCTTGTCAATTGGTCAAAATTATATTAAAATTGCAATAAAATATTTTTCTCTTTATTGTATGCTTTCTAATAGATTTATTTATGTGTGTGTACTTACATTTCAGTTTTACATTTCACTGCACATTTTTTAAATTTCATGTCTAAATGTTCTATTAGACTTAAAGCAATGAACACTACCCAGGAAATATTTGTGGGACAAAACTGCATAATTCCTGATAGCTGAAAAATATTGAGATTTGTGTGTAGAGCTGACTTATTTAATGGTGTTTTGAAACACATCAAATGTCTTCAAATTGGTTTCTTCTTTTTTCATATTCTTTTTGGATGGTCTTCTTAATGGAAACAGAATTCTGCCCTCTCGCCACCACACAAATATTTAATATGAACATAATGCTTACTTAACAAAACCTTTGATAAAAAGTAACTATCCTTCTCAACCTAGTGTCCATTTTAAATTGTAAAACATGAAACAATAATAATACCAAATTCCTAATTGTCTTTCTCACAGAAATTTGTATTTTCAAATCTGTGTTCTTTAGTAATAGAAGGAAAGACCATTCTGTGCAGTTGGTAGTCCTTTCATTTTCAGAAAGAAAAAAATATTAGTCACTGTATTTTAATGATATATATCATAAGGCAGATTTATTTAACTCACAACACAATAATTATTTTATAAATATCTTAATCATTCAGGTTTTCAGCTCAGCTAAATCCTTGTGTTGTTATTTGAGTTTGAATGATATACTTTGACTAACATGGAGTAAACATGAAGTGCATTTGCATTAATTATAATAATTTTTCTTATTTGTAATTGTTTTCTCTGCTGCTAATTTTGTTATGGGTTTGTTTAATCTTCTGAACTATACAGATTTCATTGAACAAAATACATTTAATTTTCAACATTTTATTTTTTATATTTTCACTAATATCTTAATATTTGAAAATCAAATGCAAATAACAGTTCCTTTGTAAGTAATGAAAAATTGCAAAGTCTTTATATGGGAGAAATAATAAAAATATACAATTTGTGTTCATATCCTCAATTCTAGTAAGTGTCATAAACTTCTGAGAAAGCTGGCAGATATAATGAGGTACTAGCCAGTATTTTTATTGAAAACTGGTTTAAATGAAAGGGAAAGTACAAAGAACATCGAATCTTAAAGGAATCATATAGGAGGAAAATGAAAAGAAGGCATCATCATCACCATGGTATCCATGGCATCACAGATATATGACAGGCTGCTGATGCTCTTCATGACTAACATTGTATGAAGGGAGTCTTCCCTGCAATCAGCAAAGACAGCAATAAGCAACTTTGAATTCATGGCTAGCTTCTGGTTTCAAATGTACATCACCTCTCCTCCCATGTTATTATAAAACTAAAGAAAAAAGTAACAGACATTCAAAGAAAATGAGGAGAAAGAGAAGAGGAGAAGGAAAAAAGAATGAGGACAATGAAAGCAGGATAGTGAATATTTGAGAAGTCTGCTTTGGTTAAAATAATATTTGGGGAATTTCATTTGCCCTTTTCAGTATCTATGCACATGATCACCTGTCTATTAGACCAGTGGCTCTGCACCTTCCCAATGGTGTGACAGTTTAATTTAGTTTCTCATGTTGTGGTATCCTCCAACCCTAAAATTAATATTGTTGCTACTTTACAACTGTGATTTTGCTACTGTTATGAATCATAATGTAAATATCTATTGAAACAGAGGTTTGTCAAAGGTGTCACAGCCTATAGTTTGAGTACACTGTATGAGAAAAAATTATTTTCTACACAACTCCAAACAAAAATTAAGACTCAGTTGAATGTTTAAAAATGCTTTATTGTTGAGAAAGCTTTGATTTCAAACAGCAATGTGAAGATATCCCCAAAATCAATAGAGATGTAGTATTACCACTTCTACTGTCTGATTCATTTACAGATGTAGTGATGATGCCACACTGAAATCTATTAGACTACACCTTATATGCAAGCTCACTATGCAATAGTTATCCCATCTATTCCAATTGTTAGCATAACAGATAAGGAATGAGAATGACTGTGTCTGAGTCTGACACTGTGTCCTAGGATAGAAACAATTATAGCGATTATGTGGTATTTCTAGTCTTGCTTTAATATAGCAATAAATACAATTTTACTTGAATTTTATGATAACCTCCAGAAAAGTTGCTTGTTCCATTTTACAAAGTGGTGAAGATTTTTTGAGAAGTTATGATTTTAGAAAGAATAAAAAATAGTTGTGAATCATTCCTATAATTTGTCTAAATCTAAATACCAACGCTCATAATCAATTGCTTCTGCTGCCTTAAATGCAACAAAATGATTATATTATAACTTTATTTGGGGAAAAAGGAATGAGGGTCAGAGCAGTATTTCAAAGGAGGCAATATTTCTTATATAATTAGGAAAAATGATTAAAATATTATTTTAGTCATACGAGCATCAAACTTAAGAGCATGTAAGGGTGAGCAAATCATTTAAAAATGATCCAGATTAATAAATTTTTTGGTTCAATAGCTAATAGAATTGTACATATCCTAAATGAAAAATCAGATAAATAAAGTTATATGATGAATAATGATAGAGAAAGGATTGCATGCCTCAGTTGACCAGGATGTAAGAACTGGAGAGTTTGTGGAAAAGCATGCATGGAAATTCATCATCGAGCATGAACTTGAGAACTAGCAAGTAAGCCTTTTTCCAGAATTTGCTAAGGAGGAATGGACAGATAAAACAGATAGATCCTTTCTAAAAAATGAGAATGCACCATACTAACAGTGACACTTTCTTCATAATCTATCCTTTAATAAATCTGTTTCTTTAAAATTATTTGAATATTTAACATTTTCGTCCTGAGACTTGCCATATTAACAATGCTTAAAAGGCAAAATATCATAGATCTAGTCTTACAGAGCATTTGTGGATGAATTCAGATTTCTTTTCCTCCACATCAGGAGAAATAAAAAGTTATGAACTAATTTGTGGCTAATTGATTGTGATCTGTGTTCAAATGAGATCTGCCACTCTTAAATCTTTTTTAAAGTCATAAAGTCTAACAAAACTGATAACTTCAGTCCCACCATTAATGCATTAAGATGAGTGTGTGTGTGTGTGTGTGTGTGTGTGTGTGTGTGTATATATGTGCAATGGGTGAAACAAGATGCAGCACTCAGGAAATTAGACAATAATGATCACCTATGAAGAGTTTCAGTTTGAACATTGCTGGTCTTCCAGTAAGAGTGGAGTGAATTAGTATTATATCAGTTTCTCCTTTAGACACAAACCCTCTTTCCAGTGCCCAGGTTTTAGACATTTATTTTCCCCAAGGATGTGGAAAACTGTATCCAGAATCTTCTATTATCAAAATAGAAGAAGACTCTTGCCAACTGAAACACTCAGCAAATGGTAAACCCAGCACCACTATCTTTAATAAAAAAATATTCTAGATGTTAGATATTATACATAACCCTATGCACCTGAAGTCATTGCTGTAGATAAGCCTAGCTTTATGTAGCTGAGATTTTATGAATGTAATGAAGATTCCATATACGGCTTCACACAGATTAACCCTTAATACTGCACACGCTGCTAATCCTAGCACAAATCTATTGGCAGAAAAAAAGGATTATATTAGCTTTTGGTGTCTGAACTTAATTTCTTCCCAATCAGTGCCTTATCAGAAAGCTAGATATAGATGGGCAATTACCATGTGGTCACATTATAAAATTAAAAAGTAATACACAAAGTAAAGCTCAATATTAATGGTTACTCAGTGTTGCTATAATCCTTAGGGGGGAGAAAAGATGTCATTAAGGGACAGTGTTATAAAATGAATATATTTTACACATATGAAAATGTTATATATGTCAAAAAAGATGCAGGGGCAAATAATTATAAAAGGATTATGCAAATATCAGTAAAGTAATTTCTAATCCTAACATTCAAAGGAACAAGGAAAGGGGATCAGTGAGAGTTTCAGGTCTGCTTTGATTACGTGATTACCTCATGTCTTAATAAATAAACGATGTTGTTAAACAATGAAATAATTAATTAAAGCATTTGGATATACTAGGTATGCTCTACCTATTATTTTCTGTTGAGCTAAAAAATATGAATAATGAGTGTATGTATATGCAGATATTAATGCAGGATGATGAGTCAACTCTCCATGAAAATTCTATACATGTTCTATAAGTAATTGTTCTGAATTATTTTCTCAAGAAAATAGTTTTACTGCACAAAACACCTGGGAGCACCAAACAACATCCTCTTGGAAAACATAACATATTCTGAGTGGCAGTAGTACTGGAGCCCTGGTTAGGGCCTGTGAGGGAGTAAAAAGAATAGACACATACTATGAAAACAATGGAGTTCTCTGGCAGCTATGGTATGTAGCCTCAGCATGTTTATTTATTATAGTAATGGGTGAGCCAGTCATAGTGGGAGGTCTCTGTAGATAAGCAATCTCAAGCTGCAAACATCCACATCTATGAAGAGGATGTTATGATTGCTAGTCATTGCACTCACTTAAAGTTTGTAAACTCTCATACTTGGAATCCTTTGGAAACTTGGCCACCTCTCTTGAGCTGCCCCATATGAGTAAAAGCTGTTACAATTTACCTTCGACTAACTGATATGGAAGTCCTTGACAGGTCATACCTATATCAAAAACACATATGCTCAAGATTTCCCTCACTCAGTTTCCTCCACTCCCAACAGAAAAGAGATGCAGTATTTGAAAATAAAGATAATCCATCTGTAGAGTAAAGTTTAAAGACTTTTTCAAAAGTGCCATGTTTCTAACCACAGGCTCTTCAGCTCTGCTCCAATGCCTGCTACCTTATCACTCACTGTGTTTAGGAAGTTGTCACTTCTTTTATCTCTATCTAGGAGTTTTGTGTGTTCTTCTGAAGGCTACAAGAATGTAATGGTATCATCAAGTTTGCAGTAGAATAAAATCACCATAACTTCATACTAATTAATTACTTTAGTTATGTATGTTATGTTTTATAATTATACTTATATTATTTCTCCCTTCCCTTTCCTCATCCCAAGCCCTCTCTTTTAGCACTCATTGCTTGTTTTCAAAATCCTCCATTATCATTAAGTGTTGTTAAACATATGTTTTGTATGAGTAAGTACAACCTGCACAGTCTGATATATATATATATATATATATATATATATATATATATATATAATCATATACAGTATAACCCTGGCAATATGTCTTAAGGATCAATACATTTTAGTAGCTGAAAATTCATTAATAATTGAAAATACCAAAATGATAAGAGAATTCTAGAAAAACTTAATTTCTATACATTGAATGGTGTACAAGATTAAATACAAATATCTCAAATGAAACTGAAAATAAATCAAATAAAGGCTATGACAAAATTTGGACTATTGTCCCCCTCTGAAGAGTGAAAAGATCTGATTAAGATAATGTATTGTTAGATTATACCACTGTAAGACCTCTTAAATTATCTAAAATGTATAGAGCTACAGTTTACCATTGATAGTTCTATAAAGATAGTTCTATATAGTATGTATATAGAATGCTTCATAAATATGTTTTTTATTATTTAAATAAGCTAAAAAGGAAAGTAAGTGGCTTTGAATTTGTAATATGTTAAAAAAATAAGGAAGTCTTAGGTATTATGAGGACTACCATCAGGTTAGTGAAGTGTGGATTACTGTGTCATAAAGAACACATTGCTCCCTGTAGATGAGTTGGTATACAGGCCTTCTCTTACACAGGCAAGGGAGGTAAAAGTGAGCACATACTTGTGAGGGTTTTGTAAAAGGAGAAGTGGATAAAAAAAAAAAATAGTGTCCTTGACATTAGGAAATGAGGAATCCAGAAAAGTTAAGAGGATACAACAATTATGAGACAAAAAGTTTACCACATGTAAATATTTCATGTAGAATAAAATGTTTATTAGACTTGGCTAAGTCTAAACATTAAAGTACACTTTACTTTTGTAAAGTGGGGGTATGAAGAGAGGCTGGAGAGATGGCCCAGCAGTTAAGTCAATTTGATACTCTTTCAAAGAACCTGGGTCTAGTTCACATTGATTCTCAGAGGATCCGACAAGTCTTCAGGACTCATGCATACATGTGGTACACAACGGTTTAGTCAGGAATATATACATACACATAAAAATAAGATTAATTATAAAAATCAAAGTGTACAGTTTTTTCAGTATTTTAAAATTGCATATAAATATGGACCACTTAAGATGAATGTAATGCACTGGTAATAAGGAAAAAACATTGCTGTGATGGAAGAGTTGTCTCATGCATAATGAATTTAAGCAGAACACTGTACGTACTTGAAACAAATGTATCCATAACAAAATATGGTGCCCAGATCACTGATACATGCAGAAATGATTGGCCATGCCATGAATAAAAATGAGAAAAGCAATATCTATTGCCAAACTGAGAAACTATTTCCTCCATTGATACATGTAGATGATTTCGAAAATGTTTAAGATACACAAATATGGCACAGTTCAGGTAAGTGACACATTCAGAAGGATAGATAGGACTCAAGGATTGCTTTCTAAAGCTTTCTTTAATATTGGTTATAAATGAAATGATTATAATTTTATAGAATTTTACCAAAGACCACTGGTACAATTTTATTTGTTGTTAATACTTTTAATTTTTTTTTTTATTTTCTGCCTCTGTGATTTAACTATTAAAAAACTTAAATGCCCTGATATTCTTATAATATCAATTGTCCTGTCCCTTACCCTCAAGACTTGGCTTCAGTCCAAATTCTAAGTCCAGATGTCTGCACAGCATGTAATCTACATCACCCAGTTTGAGTCAGTGTGGCACCAGCTGTTAAAATATTTTGACAATAACCCCTGTGTATACCTTCATTTCCATACAAAATGTCATGTGCATATATCTTAATATAAAAATATATAACCCTAGCCATGCCCTGTTACTCTCTCCTCAGCATTTTTTCTGTGATGGCTGTTTAATATAATTAAGAATTTAAATTCCTTATCTCTCCCATTCAAGCATGTGTGACTTTCTTCCTTCCTCCCATCCATTCACTTTATTTGGTGTGGCATGTTGCCAAAATGTTTTCAATTCTGTTATCATATTTTGAGTGCTTGCTTCGTTTTTTATTTTTCTTAAACCTAAAAAGTCAATGTTTTCATGCCAAATGCACTTCATGGTGTTATTTTCTGATTCCATCTTGTCCAACTGTCCAGTGTTGTGGGAATGCAGGTCGCAGAGCAGGGGGTACAATGCTGGATAGAATAGCAGACAGGACTCCCAGCTCCACTGAGAGCATGAAGTCTAACTTGACAATAGCTGCATAATGTTCTTTATGTGGGCTGATCTTAATATTCCATAGTACCCAAGCTTGCCACGATCTTAATGGTCTTCAGACTAGGCAAGATGTTGGTCTTTTTCCTTTTCTTTCTCCATCTCCTTCTCCTCCTCTTTCTTCTAACTTACTGAGTACAATTAATACTCACTAAATTAGCATTAGTGTGTGGGCATCCACCAGAACATGAAAAACCTACCCTCGACACATCTCTGGTAAAAACGGATTGCCTGCTTTATCAACTAACTACTAATAGTTTTGCCGCTCTGCATAGCCTCGGAGCCCTTTTCCTCCAAGTGCTGACTGGGTTAACAACACATAGGCCCTTCAGGCTGCCACAGCTGCTTTTGATGAGTATGCTTATGGGTGAATGACCCTGACATATCAGATGGTACAATTTTGCAATGGTCCTCACCAGCTTGTAGCTCTTAAAATATTTCTGTCTTCCCTTCAACAATGGTCCTGAGCCTTGGAGATGGAGGAAACGTAGATTTGTCCCTAAATGAAATTTTAATTTTATTGTACTCATTTAGTACTTCAGTCTCATAGAAATATAGCTTGCATTTCTGTGTATGGAAACACATTTTATGCTGTTGTCTTGAAGTTAATGTTTTCTAGTTGAAATTATAGGCACATATACAATATTACCCCAGAGTCTCCATAGACTAGGTGTCAACCATTAGCCCAACAGTGACACACAAGTGCAATGTCAGCAGGTACAAATAAATATGCCTTTAATTCAGTTTAGTTGGTCAAACTGACTTAAAGAATTTGGATGTAAGAAGAGAGAAAATGCAGATATCTGCTTCACTTTTACTTATATATGCATTTCTGTTTTCACTCCAAGGATATGGTATTCAGTGTTAATTCCTGTCAAATCCTGGCATATCCTTTACTGCATTCTCAAGTTTCCTTTGAAATATTTTTGTTGATATAACTCATATACCACACATTTCATACATTTAATGTATATGAGCCAATGAATGTATTTCATTATGCCTTTACAGCTAAGAAACTAAAAATACAATTGAAAGTTGAATACATATATGTCACTAAAAGAATTCAAAACAACACACTCTGGTATTTCATCAGGAAACTTAAAGCTATACTTCGCATAAGTTTTCAAGTTTCATACTGCATGCAGCATAAGTTCTACCTTATTTATATTTCACTTTTGATTTTTACAGTCAGTAAAATAATGAATCTTTATTAATCATGAATATTTTAATGTATTTTAAATTGCATAAAATATAATGAATTAAAAGGCCATAGTAATCTATGGAGTACATTAGAATATGGATTTTAATTAAGAAATAAGAAAAATATATGAATGTTTTATTAAAATTCTAGTAGAAATTATTGTAAATTGAAAAATATGGTTCTCCCTCTTATTAGTTTGCTATTTTAAATATGTTTAAATATTAATTAAATTTATATCTGATTATTTAATACAAGTATGTAATTCCTTACATTTATTCCTTTCTTTCCCAGCCTCTTATCTCTTTTCTGTACTTAGTATCTTACCATTTTCTCCCTACAAAGTCCATGTTCATGTTTATAATGTTCATATTCATGTCTATAAAAATTATTTTTTGCCCTGTTGATTATAACCAAGATTGTTAGAATACTAATTAGTACAGAATTATTAATTGGAGTATTATGGGTTCACCAGAAGGTAGAAAACTGAAGTAAAAACTGAAGGTATATATGTCCCAGAATCTATTTATAGATGATAATTTAATACTGAAGTTTGAGAACCCCTGAACCCTTCCAACTTCAGTTCTATTGATAAGGCAATTCTTGTGAAGATCCAACCCAAGCAAGTGAAGTGTGTGTCCATTCCTGATTGTCATGAATATATCTTGCCTTAAAATTGGCATTTTTCATTATTTTACCACTTCTTTTGGCTCTTAAAATTTTTCTTGCCACTATGCATTGTTCCCTGAACATGAGAGGGAATGACATAAATGCCTTATTCAAGACTGAACAGAACTAATGGATATTATAAGAAACATGAGCACCCACAGGTCCCTGCATTCACATCCAAACATGAGAAAGAAGAGATTTTCTGATTAAGAACAAGAGTCATAGTTTGTCTATCATTTATATGTAGATATAAATATTTAGAGGTCTGTTTTTGCACTCAACAAATATAGCTAGACATCAGATTTAGTTTCCCTCTAGGATCTGTGCTCTCCCGAACCAGATGTTTTTGGCCAGATTTCCAGTACCAAATCTGTTCCCTCCAGTGAAGCAGGACTCAAATCCAATCACCGTGCTGTTGGTACAACAACCATCCTGCCATTATGGCTCAAGTGCCAAGGTTGTCTGTGAATTCCTAAAATCCTCCAAGTTCAGTTCTATTGATCAAATGATTCTTATTTAGTTCCATGGCAAGCCATTAAAGAGTGTGACTGTTCCTGATTATAATGTAAGAATCTTGCCTTGGACATTACATTTTCCATCATTTTCCAAGTATCTTCTAGTTCTTGCATTATTTTTTTCTTCCACTTCTTTATTTTTTTATGAGTGTGGTTATCTATCAAGCTAATATAGTAGCTTCCTGTTTTTATAGCTGGTCACCATCCTTGGCATCTTTGTTTTTTCCTTCAAAAATTTTGATAGTTTCATATAAAAGTTTGAGATATACTCATCAGAGGGAGTACAGCTCTAATTCACTTCCAATTTGACTTTCTTATAGTTTCCAATTACCGTGTATAAAGTTTTTGTAGCACTGGGTTTTCATTGTTTAGTTATGGTGGAATCTAAGAAGCAAGTCAGGAAATTATACTACTTGGGAATTGACTGAGGCTTCCCTGGCCAACAACTCATGAGTTTGTATTCCATATTTGATATTAGAATTGTTGCTTAATAATTTATGGCTTCTAGGATCACAACAAGAGAGCCTTGAATCATATCTGCCTTCATTAATTAGAAGTTTTTTATTCAGTCTTTGAAATGCCATATATTGATCAAATGTACCTTAATCACATCCACTCTCCCTTCCTCTGTAACTTTCTTTACCCACACTTATTATATATCTCTGGCAAAATCATGTCATTTTCATATAAAATATATTTTTGTTGTATACTTTTATTTTTGTTAGAAAAAAATTTTATCAAATATATTCTGATCACTGTTTCTTCTCCATTTTCTCCTTTCAGATGCTTCTACTTCCTTAACTTTTGAACTCTGTGCCTTCCTTTTCTCTCTTTAGAAAACAAACATGAGAACAAAAAAATAGATAAGGCAAAACAAAGAAAATTTAAAAGAAACATAGAAAAAGTTTAAAACACATACATACAGAGAGAGAGAGACAGAGAGACAGAGAGACAGAGAGACAGAGAGCCAGAGCGATAGAGAAACAAGACAGAGACAGAACAGAGAGACAGAGAAAGATATGCATACAAATTGAAAACCATAATAAATAAGCAAATGACAAGGTTATGAGGCAAATATATTTAAAATACCACTGAGTTCATTTCATGTTAATCACCCACCATTGGACACAGGGCCTCTCAATCATGGTTTCTATACCCAGTGAGACTCCATTGGAAAAAAATAATTTTTCCTCTTTAGGCGATTATCAATTGGAGATGGGTTTGGGGCAAGGGATGGGGGGTCATTTCCATTTCCCCTCTCATCTCACTGTGGCTCTGTCAGGCTTGTACCTAAGCAGGTCCTGTGTATGCAGCCATATTCATGTACACTCATGTGTATATCTGTCTTGTTGTGTTTGTAAGGTACTATTCCCGGGTGTCCTCCATCTCTACTGGCTCTTACAATTTCTGTGCCTACTTTCTACTATTTTCCTTGAGTCCTGAGGGGAGAGATTTGATACAGACATCCCAATTATAATGAGTGTTTCAGTGTACATTGTCCAGCTATTAGTCTCTGGACATTAGTCCCCATATTTTGTAGGAAAAGAAAAAAAAAGCTTTTCTTATGCTGGCTGGATGAACAAGGCACTGATCTATGAATATAGAATAACATCATTGAGAATTATTTTAATGTGATGTTGCATTATCAGAACAGTAGTGTTTGGTTTTACACAATATGCATGACCTATTTATTTTCAGGTTCATGGATACTAGAGTGTTATCAGGCATGGCTTCCATCTCATGGAGTGAACCCTAAATCCAATCTGATAGTGATTGGATTAAATGGCTTACCAGATACTAGTTTTTCTTATGTCCTTTACACCTAACTTTGATTTAATTGACTTCCCATACTCATCCATTGTCAGGTCCCCACTGGTGGGTCCAGAAGAGAGGAAAGAACCCAACACAGTCCAGCAGGGTCTGTCCAAAAGTGAGAGGGATGGTGAGTGTAGACAGCCCAAAAGAAACACACCAGACCGGGAGTCTTGTCAAAGCAGGAACTCACTTTATTAAACTAGGCACTTGATTATATAGTGAAGGCAAGGAGGTGGGCACTTAGGTATAGGAAGAGATGGCTTAGAAGGCAGGGAAGGGAGGGTAAGGAGTAACTGACAGGGCCAATGGCAGAGCTTCACATTAGAAACAACAGGGCAGAGGCAGGGCCAAACAGGTCTTGCTGAGTCATCTTGACATGGAAGAGGCTGTGACAGGTCTCAAAACTCGAGCCAAGCTCGGGTTTATCCTCAAGACCCAAATCAGGGCCAAAATGGGGCTGAACAATCCATCATTTCTCCAAATAGTTGTTCTGGTTACTTTTTTGGTTTTATGTAGTAGGGTGAGGCTATTAGCCTTCAAAGCTTGTCTATCTTGATAACAAGGCTTTGGCTACCAAAGATTACATAACCTCCATCTATGTCACGAAATAAAGATCAATATCCAAATCTAAGGAAATAAATAAAGCACACTTCTACTCAAACCAGACATTACACAACTGATAAAAGTAGGCTCATGTTCATCTCATGATGCCAAATACATTAAGACCAACTCAAAAAACAAAAACAAAACAAAAGAACCAAACAGACAAACAAAAATGTTGATAGACTTTAGCAGGTTTTTTTTCTGTTCATCATTTTTTTTACTTTAATAAAAATTATATAAATAAATTTAATTATACATAAAAATACATGAAAAAAGTAAGCTAAAATAACTTCTTAAAATACAGATTCTGGAATCACCTTACCATTCTCATTCTTCTATGCCTTATTTGTTCTCAATAAACAGCTTTTACTCACTTTCTTTTCTTCCTTTTTTTTTTTTTTTTTTGTTTTTCAAAAGTGGTATCTTTTTTTTTTTTAATTTTTCCTACTTTATTTACAATTCAAATGTTTTCCCCTTTCCAGATATCCCTTTGGAACCTCCCTATTCCCTCCCCCTTCCCCTGCCTCTATGGGGGTATTCCCCCACCCACCCACTCACCCACTCTCTTCTTCCCTCCTTGGCATTCCCCTATACTGAGGGATCTAACACCCTCAGGCTTAAGGGCCTCTGCTCCCCTTGATGGCTAACAAGACCCTCCTCTGCTGCCTATGTGGCCAGCACCATGGGTCCCTCCATGTGTATTCTTTGGTTGGTGGATCAGTCTCCAGGAATATCAGGGGGGGTCAAGCCACTGTTGCTGTCTCCCTGGGGATGCAAACACCTTCAGCTCCTTCAGTCTGAACAGTGCTCAAAAATTTGGTCAAAACTCTCCTGAAAGTTACAGCAACATCTTAACAGTGACCCTGTAACCAAAATCAAATTCTAAGCTTCCAATATACGTTTCATGGATTATTCTTTTCCTTTCCAAGAGAAATTCCAATAATGATGAGAATGGGCATGAATAAGAGAGATGGGGCCACATCAAGACTGAAGCCCAGGATAGAAATTACAAATACTGTAGATACAAGTATTGTGACTGTAATTCCAGTTTCAAAAGATTTGAATATCTCTGCCTTTCCAGCATTGCTACCTGAAATATACATCTCTCCCTCCTTGGGCTGTTTCTAGTCTCTGTATGTAGCTCTTCTTGGAAAAAGCTTTCCAGATCTGACATCTTTAACACCTTCCTCCCTTCTGCAACCCATGCTTCATCCCACAGTTCTAGACAATGGCCTCTCAAGATAAATTCACAAGGACTCCAATCATGTGACACATTGATTGGTCTTAGCCACTATCTGAAAATAAGAAGAATCCATGATACTCTCAATCTTGAGTAGGATTAGTGGTGTCCAGCATCTGCTCTCACACAGTGTTTGAGCCACTCAAGGAGGCAAAATGCAGGACGTTTGACTGCACTTATGCCACACCTGCTCTTGGCTGGTGTCAGGCTCTGGGGAAGCCTCAGGATACCACTCAGGGGGTGGATGAGTACAGTCTGGGGTCCGAGTGATACCAGAGTTGGCTAAGGGTTTCCCGGGCCTGCAAGGAGACCAGGGCCAGCTGGTTCTCAGGCTCTTGGGCACCCAGGTGCAGCTGGGAGTCAGGAAAGAGCTGTGAATAGAGTGGGGGCCCTTGGGCTAGAGCTAGCCAGGGGATGAGGGAGAAAGTGGGAAGTTCTGGCTGGGTCCCATGGTGATAGTGTCTTTGACTTATCAGTGGCTTGCTTGGTTTGGTGGTCATGGCTGGGGGCACAGAGAGGCCTTCTACAGGAATTATATGGCTGGTTCTTTAGGTGAAGACCTTCTCTATTGCTTCCTACAGAGAATCCAATAAAAAGAGACAGTCCATGGTTTTAAGGCATTTATTGTCATGGTGAAAAGGGGATAAATAAAACTGTAGCCCCCTTCTCAGGGTGGGCCTGAGGTTAAATAAATTTTGCAGGGAGGAGTGTCTGGGAAGGAAAGCTTTATTGGCTAAGCCCTTCAGGTATTTATTTACCTCATTAAAAAGATCTGTCTTGAGGCTATATGGCCTCAGGTCATGTTGTCAATCTGTAGAGGGGCTTGGGGCATTGCCCTTACAGGACTGATGACCACAAATCAATGGAGGGCTGTGGCCTTGTGCCAGGAGCTTAGTGTTCAGGAACCAGGCGAAACGCCTGGTGTCCTTCAGAGTCACTGAGTTTCCAGACTGTGCTCGTCCAGGAACCAGGCTGCCTTTCATGGTCCTACAGTCTTGCATCATTCTTGTCCTTTAATTCAGTACAATGTATACTACAAATTTCTGATGCCTCCTTAGAATACAGTTGCAGTTGTTTCTGAAGTGAGTGAAAACAGTCCCTAGGCAATTTGTATCTAAGAACATGCAAACAATCAAGCTCTTTTACAGAATATGAAGGCTTAGCTGGGTGGGATCTTAACCTCAGAAGATGTTTCATATGGTTTTATTCCATGCAGTTTGGCTTACTGTTTGTTATTGTTGTTGGTTGGTTGGTTAGTTTTTGTTTTTGTTTTGCTTGTTTGTTTTTGTTTTATTATGTTTAAATTTTATTTATTTATGTATTTATTTATATATCAAACACTGCCCTCTTCCTGGTCCCTCCTCACAGAGTACCTTCCCCAGGCCCCTCCCCTTCTCTGAGAGGGTGGACACCCCTAGAATATCAATTCCTTGCCAGATCAGGTATATCTCTTCCAGTGAGGTCAGACAAGGCAATCCTCTTGGGGAGTGGATACCAGTCAAGATACAGCTTTCAGGTGAGCCTCTGCTGCAGTTCTTGAAGGACCAACATAAAGAATGAGTGGCACATCTGCTGCATATGTGTTGGGGCCATGTTCCAGCCCATGTATGTTTTTAGTTTGATGGCTCAGTTTTCGAGAGCTCCTAGTAGTCTAGGTTAGTTGGCTCTGTTGGTCTTCTTGTGGGGTTCCCATTCCCTTCAAGGATTTCAGTCTTACTCCTAACTCTTCCATAAGAGGCCCTGATCTCAGTCCAGTGTTTGACTGTAAGTATCAGCATCTCTTTCAGTCAGTTGCTGTTTAAAGAGTCTCAGAGATCAGTTATGCTAGGATCCTGTGTGCAACAATAACAGAGTATCATTAATAATGTCAGGGATTGGCGCTTGCCCATAGGATGGGTTTCAATTATTTTTGGCCAGTTAATGGTTAACCATTCTCTCAGTTTCTATTCCATCTTTGTCCCTGCATTTCTTTTGGACAGGACAAATTTTGGGTGATGGGTTGGTGTCATTATCCCTCCACTGGGGATCCTGCTTAGAAACAGGAGGTGGCCTCTTCAGGTTCCAAGTTCCCACTTTTAGGAATCTTAGTTAAGGTCACTCTCATTGACTCCAGGGAGCCTCCCCAATCCCATGTCTCTGTGACATCATATAAATTTTACCCAACCCCCAACCTCTGGCAGCTGCAGATTTCTATTCATTCTCATTCTCGTGGTCCTCTGGGCCTTACTCCTGTCTCTCCCCACATCCGATCTTACTACTCTGTAGCAATTTCTGCCTCTTTATAAATAAATAGCTTGACTACAACATTAAACTTCCTAGTCTCTTATGCATCTAAATTTAGCATGCTTTTCATTTCCCATTTTTTGCCCCTTTTCATTTTAATCTTACGTAAAAATAATCATCATAAACCTTAACACTGATTCAAGGTTATGTTGTCTTAAAATGTGCTGTCTACACCAAAGAAATTAGTTTGTACCTTTTAAACTCAGTCTTATTTTTTACTGGATATTTTCTTTATTTACATTTCAAATGTTATCCTCTTTCCAGGTTTTCACCCTGAAAGCCCCTATTCTTATCCCCTCGCCCTGCTTCGATAAGGTGTACCCCCACCCATCTACCTATTCCCACCTCCTTGCCCTGGCATTCCCTTACACTGGGGCATCAAGCCTTCCCAGGACCAAGGGCCGCTCCTCCCATTGATGCCTGACAAGGCCATCCTCTGCTACATATGTAGATGGAGCCATGGTTCCCTCCATGTGTACTCTTTGGTTGGTAGTTTAGTCCCAGGGAGCTCTGGCACTCTGGATGGTTGATATTGTTCTTCTTCCTACTGGGTTCAGCTCCTTCCGTCCTTTTTCTAATTCCTCCATTGTGGACCCTATGCTTAGTCCAATTGTTGGCTGCAAGCATTTGCCAGGCTCTAGCAAAACCTCTCAGGACACAGCTAGATCAGGCTCCTGTCAGCACACACTTCTTGGCATCCACAATAGTGTCTAGGTTTGGTGACTGTATATGGGATGGGTCCCCAGGTGGGGAAGTCCCTGGATTGCCTTTCCTTCAGTCTCTACTCCACATTTTGTCTCCATATTTCCTCCTGTGGATATTTTTTTCACCATTTCTAAGTAGGACCAAAGCATCCACACGTAAATCTTCATTCTTCTTGAGATTCATGTGGTCTGTAAATTATATTTTGGTTATTCTGAGATTGTGGTCTCATATCCACTTATCGTTGATTGCATACCATGTGTGTTCTTTTATGACTGAGTTACCTCACACAGGGTGATATTTTCTAGTTTCATTCATTTGCCTAAGAACCCGATAGAGGGCTAATATCCAATATACGTGAAGAACTCAAGAAGTTAGACTCCAGAGAGCTGATTAACCATATTAAAAACTGGGGTATAGACCTAAACAAAGAATTCATAACTAAGGAATATTGAATAGCTAAGAAGCATCTAAAGAAATGTTCAATATCCTTAGTCATCAGGGAATTGCAAATCAAAACAACCCTGAGATTCCACCTCACACCAGTCAGAATGTCTAAGATCAAAAACTCAGGTGGCAGCTGATGCTGGTGAGGATTTGGTGAAAGAGGAACACTCCTCCATTCCTGGTGGGATTGTAAGCTGGTACAACCAAGCTGGAAATCAGTCTGGAGGTTCCACAAAAAATTGGATATAGTGTTACCTGAGGACCCAGCTTACCCAAAAAGTGCGCTAACATAAAACAAGAATACATGCTCCACTATGGTCATTGCAGCCTTATTTATAATAGCCAGAAGCTCGAAAGAACCCAGATTCCTTTACTGGAAGAATGGATACAGAAAATGTGGTACATTTATACAATGGAGTACTATTCAAATATTAAAAACAAAGACTTAAATTCAGTCCTAGGCAAATTCTTAGAACATCGGCAGAATACAGGCATATTCTTTGGGTATATAATTTATTAAAAGACTATTTCATGCTAACATTACCTTGATCCCTTATGAAACCTCATGAGGTGCACCCCAAATGTTTGCATTGATCTCTTCACTGCTGTCTACCAGATTCACATGAGAAAAGCTAGGGTAATGTTCCAAATCTGTCTACATAACTCCAAGAAGTAACATAATCAGGTTCTTCACAGAAACAGTCCAATGTTCCTGGTACAGATTTTTTCTACCTACTTCTCTGTTACTGTCAAGAATTTCCCTGCTGAAAACAACATGAACAGTTTTTAAAAATGTATCTTAACTTGGGTCTACTGTAATTGAGTACTTATCACTGGAGAAGATATGTCAACAACAGGAAAAATAAAGATAACAGGAGTAGGAAGATTATTGGGAACATTTTCATTCATGAGTTTGAAATGAAAAGGAACCACAAGAAATGGTGCAAGAACATAAACCCTCAGTGACCTCCTGTAGTGATATACAACCTCAAAAGAGGCTTCTATATCCTCCCATAAATAATATCACCATCTGAGTACCAAATATTTAAGTCCATAGAGAACATCTCTCAACAACACCCCAAAGAAACTTCAATAGTCTTTCTCTGTGAGATTTTACATCCAGTGTTTTGTTAATACTGTTTAATAAACTAGGTACTCATTAAGTGCTATAAGATATTTCCATTTTTTAATTAATAACATTTTCACAGTTCTGCCTTCTAATACATGTCACTTAACAAATGTGGGCAGCCATCCTTGATGTGTTGTGTGCTTGTCTGCTTCACATCAAGTTCAAATGAAATAAGGAAGTTACAGCATAAAAATCAGTTCTTAGCTTCAAGACAGTTTTCTCTCACCTTTGAAAATTTTATCATATTTAAAAAGAGAAATGAGATTTAGTACTTTGAAGTTGCATTTTTTCCTTGACTCTGAGAATACTGTCTTTAAGAAAATGACTTAGTGCTGACAGATCAAACAACACAATTGAAATATGATTCTATTCTTTTATAGATAACTTTAGATGCAAAGGACAAAACTGAGAAAAGAAAAAGAAAGTCAGAATTCAGAGCTTTCAATTTATATAAATATTATTCTTCTTTTTGCATATATTGAAAAATTCTAGTTTGAATTTTATTGCTTTTCATGTATGATAAATGACATTCATAGAAATACCCTTCCCCCTCCCCATTCCCTTTCCTCTACTCCTCTACTCCTCTCTCTCTCTCTCTCTCTCTCTCTCTCTCTCTCTCTCTCTCTCTGATTTTCTCTGCCTCTACTACTCTCTTAACTCCCCTCCCTATGACCTGAATAAACTCTATTCTATACTATACTGTGGTATGGCTGGTCCTTCAGGAGGAAGGGATGCCTTAGCATGGGCTCTTTGAGGCATACCCTTCCATTGCACCTCACCACATCTCCATAGAATATATCCCCCTTTTCTTTCTCTTTTTATAAATATAACTGTGGTATTTAATTTCTTTTTTATTCCTTAAATGATATATTTTTAAATAAGGCATGCATTTCTTCTTAATCAAACTATTGCAAATTGTTTTTTCCATTGATTGTATGTCTGATGCTATTGTTTTAAAAGTTATATTTATTCCTAAAATCATGTAGATTTTATCTTCTATGAAACTCATGGTTTTATATCTGCTTTCAGGTACATAGTCAATTTTGAGGATTTGGAGGGGTATGTATATATCTTTTGTCATTTCTAATGAAAAACTAGTGGAGATGTTTTTCTCCACCAGTAAAATTCAAGTGTAATTTGTACTCCCCCTCATACTTTGTGATGATCCTTCCTCTAAAAATCTTAACTATGAATTTCTATATTCACTGTCATACTCAATCTAATTATAGTTCATCTAGTCATCCCTATATTAATCTCTATAGAAGCTTATACTTCAGTGATAGTTCTGTTCATCTTCTCCTCTGTTCTACAACTTTAAGTGTATCCATTCCTCCTGCATCCTTGCTTCTGGAAAAGATCTAAGAAGATTTATTGATTTTCAGTATGTCAAAATTTTTTACTTGTTGTTCGTTGTTTTTGCTAACCTGTTTTAAGCTCCAGCAGGCCTCACTACTAAACCTGCTTAGGTTTCCTTGGTTCCATGGATGAAACATACACACATACACACACACACAATTATAATGTTCAACTTGCTTTATGGCTCAATTGAGAGGTGCTTCTAATATCCCATCAGAGGAAATGGCACATGGTCACTCTGCTTGAGATCTCACATGATTAGTCAGCTATTCTTCCTCTGAAGGATGGCAAAAATACTACTCAATCCCCTGCATCTGCTAGCTTGCCTGTGGGGACCTGGAAGTCCCACCTATTCTGCCCAGCTCATTGGTTCCTAGTATCCTTATTGATAGATTAACAACAAATTGGGGAACATGACTTTAGCATCAGAATCTCTCCAAATAATTCACATTTTCTGTCCAATAAAAAAGGGATAAAACTCTTCTCCCAAACATAAATTGAACAAAACCGTAATGTAAATTACAAGGTTTGGATGAAATGAGATGATCTGAAATCAGAAAAGCTATTTTGGGCAACCACTTTTTGACCCAAAGGTCAAAACTACCAGTAGTTCCCCCTCGCAAAGACATGGAGATCGAAAGCGATGCAATCAGCAAGAGGTTTCTTATTTCCAAAGCATTGGGGTCGTCCTGCACATGAGGCAGAGGCAACCCCAAATTCTCAAAGCTCACACCTTTTATACATTCTTGAGACAGATTCTGGTATCAGCCTGAGTTGGACAGTTGGCCTTATCTCTAGGGAGGGGAGGAGGGGAAGAGAGGAGGAATGCCCATCCCACAGGAAATATCTGATAGCTAGGTGGCCTTATCTCCTAGGGGAAGAGGGGAGGAAAAGCATTTCTTTCATTCCAGGGTCATTGTTGTTTGGGAGAGCCCTTGTTGACAGAAAATATCTGCTGGCCAGTTGGACTTATCTCTAGGGAGGGGAGAGGAAGGAAAAGCACTTCTTTCACCACTAGAAGCAGAAGGGCAAGAATGTCAGTTTAGTGTGTCTGAGGATAAATCTTTTTTATGAGTGTTAATTTTATTAATAACCTATTGTACTAAGTCATCATTCATGCCATAAGAATGATCAATCTTTACCCGTCCTGTTTGATTCTATTGATTCATGAGGTCTTCCCCTGTATTATCTTATCCATATGACACTGAATGGGGTGCAAAGCCTCTTCTAAATTTTTTAAGATTGAATGCCTCTTAATTAACTTTAATTAAAATCCCTTTTGCCTACTGTATAAGCCTATTTTCAGGCTCTGTTTTTGTCCTAGTAGGCAAAGATATACCAGAAATCCCATGAGTAGACCATGTTCAAAGATGTTGAGAATATAATAAGTATAAGTGAATATAATAAGTAAAATTTGTTTGCAGAATTTAAGGAAAACTCTATACAATATTGTAAGAAGATTCAAAACAAGGATTCGTTTTCTTTCTCTATTATTATGATAGAGAAAATAAATCATATCACACACCCCTATATCTTTTTCAAAAATTCAAAGTAGCAGGATGAGTCTGAATGTTCACATAAATATTAAGTCAGACTCATGATGGTATCATATAAAAAATGCTGATGGATTATTTCAAGACTTTCTTGAGGCTTTGCTTTATATCATTAAACATATCAGATATTTTGCTGAAGTTTCATGGAAATCAGTCAGAAACACAGTCCTTATTTGACAAATGAAGCTCTTGACCTGAGAAGTATTTTATATATATCAGATTAACACTACATAGTATTTTATTTAATGTAAGTTTTGTCCCTAATGCCTATTGATATTATTTGACTACACTACCTAATTTATTGTGAATTAGCTTGGAGAAAGTTCATTATAAGGATATTACATAAAATTTCTTGAAGCAGGATTTATCTATTACAACTTAAGCAAAAAGGCACACATTTGAACAAATATCTATAAGGAAGTTCTGAAGATTATAAAATTAAGCTTAGTATAGAATATGATATAGTATATCATAAATATGTGACTATACATTTAGAGGATTTATAGTGAAGAATTATAACTCATGAAATCATAGTGATTAAAATGAAACAATTTTAGTAAGAAATGGGTTTAGAAAATATAGAATTCACTCTGCAAAGAAAGAGAAAGAGAGAGAGAGAGAGAGAGAGAGAGAGAGGGAGAGAGAGAGATTGATTCCAAAAGTCTTGGATCCTGGGAAGAACTGGCAGAAAAGGAAAAAGGCTGACAGGAATTATAAAGAGAAAGAGATGGTGCAAAGAGTAATCAGAGTGCATTATCTACATTTATGAAATTTCAAAGTACAAACAATAATAAAATGAATAGAAATATGTATCTGTGGGGCTTGGAAGTTGAGGAACCTCTAGAATGTCCCAGTGACCCAGGATTTGAAAAGTTTCCAAGGTTCAGTGTGGATGATCTTATCTGAAATGCCCAACCATGGGGAGATGGAACCTAAAGAGACCATTTCCAGTAGATAAAAAGGACCTCCTTTGGAGGGACAGAGTAAACAATCTACCTTCAAAATTTTTGACTCAGAGTTGTTTCTGACTAAAAGAAACACAGGAACAGAAAATGGATCAGGGATTGAAGAAAAGGCCATCTAATGACCAGCTCAACTTGGGATATATCCCTTGGGCAGGCACTGAACCCTGACACTATTACTGATACGTTGTGTGCTTGCAGACAGGAGCCTAGCATGGCTGTCCTCTGAGAAATCCTAGCAGTCTCTGACTGAGACAGATGCCAATAGATACATCCAACCCCATAGGAAGGCCAACAGTATGGACTATCATTGACCCGTGGGAGCTGCCAGAAACTAAGCTACCAACAAAAGTGGATATATGGGCTGTTCTGTGGTGGCTGGCACATATGTGGCAGAAGACTCTCTTTTCTTGCCTTAGTGATAGAGAATGCCCCTAATCCTATAGAGACTTGATGCACCAGGGAAGGAATATGAAGGAGTGGGTAAGGTGGTTTGGATGAGGAGCGCCTTATCAGAGCCAAAGGGGATAAGATAAAGAACTCTTGAAGGGAGATGAGGAAGAGGGGCAACTATTGGAATGTAAATAAATAAAATAATTAATAATAAAAGTAGTGTAAAATAAAAGTTTTGCCTTTATTTGCAGATGTCATTTAAAGACATTTAGCTTTTATTCTTTAATTATATGCTTAGTTTTTTCTCTCTAATATATGGAATCTATATAACTGTTCAGCTGTAAACATTTTCCATTTATTATTTTTAATATATTAGCCTGTTGATTCAAACAGTTGTTTGGTGGATTGGTTGGCTGTTGTGGTTTCTAAAACTTTTGTACTGAAATGAAATTTTCAGTTCAGTGTAAGAGTTGCAAGGTAATCTCAATTGTTATTTTCAATAACAAAAATATTTTATGGGTCCATAAGCTCAACCCAAGACATTTCTGAGTTTCTCTTCTGTCATCATTAGAATTGACCTTATCATATCCTGTGGAGAGCTCTTGGGGCTGTTTCTAAGAATTTGGCAGGAATTTGACATTGAGCTAGGACATGGAAGTAGGCTCAGGCAGGAATGTGACTTTGGACAAGGACTCAGGAAGTAGGCTCAAGATGAATACAGCCCAGGAATGTATTCTTTGTATCTTGATGGGTCTTGTTAATACACTGAATACAGTAATCATGGGACCATTGTTTATGCTTTGGTTGTTCTTTAACCACTCTGTTTATGACTTAGGACTGACCATATTCTTTGTATGTACCTGGAAGGGTATAAAAGTAGACTGGAAAAAAATAAACCAGCTTCAGCTTCAGCACTGGCAACAGTCATGTTATAGTATGTCTAATTGTCTTTTTCTTTCCAGTCATCACTCCCTCCTTTGAGACTTGGTTGCCTGACTGAGATGGCTTGGTCAATGTCCCTAGTGTTTCATATTATTGTAAGGCAGAGACACAAAGCAAGAATAATACTTAATGAAATGCAATATAGAAGAAAAATAACTTCCTGTTAAATTACATTTTAAGAATACATTTTCTTCATAATATGTGTTATATTTAATTCTTAGGTCCTCTTTGGATCAGTCATTGACCAATAAAATGCTAGGAACTTTATTTTGGCTGTTTGTCCCTTCCCCAGATGGCTGTATCTGTGGTCACTGCACAATTTGAATTCTTGTAAGAGAAGATGGCCATATTTCTTTGTAACGTTCTAATGGCCATATCAGTTTCATCATCTCTCCTCTTTAGGAAACATATAGTACAGATATGTGGGACAACTCCAGTAGCGTCCATCAAGCCCTGTGTCCTGAGTTTAACTCCCAGGCCCCATGTGATGGGAGGAAAAAATCAACTCCAATTTGGTTTTATGATAGAGTACCTTTCCTTCTCCATATATTCTGGTTAAAATTTATTCTGGGTATAGTAGTTTAGGCTGGTGTCTTTGTACATTAGAGTTTGTAGAACATCTCCCTAGGCCCACAGTCTTTCAGATTTTCCACTGAAAATCAGGGTGTTATTTTAGTAGGTCAGCATTTATATAGGATATTTCATTATATTACCATGAATATTTTGGTATTCATTCATTCCTTGTTCTATGTGTTTAGATTTTGAATAATATGTGACATGTATAATTTCTGATCCATCATATTTGATGTTTAATATACTTCTTGTGCCACGATGGAAATTACTGTCTTATTCTAGGAAAATTTTCTTCTATGGTTTTGTTGAAAATATTTTCTGTGCCTATGATCTGAAGTTTGTCTCCTTCTTCTGTTCCCATAATTCTTAGATTTGGTCATTTTATGTGTCCAAGGAGTCTGGGATGTTTTATTCAGGATCTTTTTTATATTTAATATTTTCTTTGACTGATGTATCCATACCTTTTTTTATTTTTTTTTTGAACATTTTGGGTAATGTCATCCCCACTGGGTCCTGAGAACCTCTCATTTCCCTCAGGTTGGAGACTTTCTAGAGGTCCTCCTTTCCCCCCACTGCATACTGCTTCATCTTTCTATTCATTCTCCTGGACCTCTGGGCTTCTCTCTTGTCTCCCCTCCCCATAGTTGATCCTGTCTCCCTATTTCCTCCCCCCTCATTCCCCCATGCTTTTCAAGATTGTTGGATTATCCCTTCTAAGTGGGGTTGAAGAATCCACACTTAGGCCTTCCTTCTTGTTAAACTTCATATGGTCTATGAGTTGTACCATGGATATTCTGAACTTGGCCATGTATGTCTTTTGGGGTCTGGGTTACTTCATTCAGGATAATATTTTGTATTTCTATCCATTTACCTACAAAATTCATGATTTCCTTGTTTTTACCTTAGTCAAATCCAAACAACCCTGAGATTCCACTTTATACCCATCTAAATGGCTAAGACCAAAACCTTAAGCAACAGTACATTCTGGTGAGGATATGGAAAAAGAAGAACACTCTGCCATTGTTGGTGGGAATGAAAATGGGCACAACCACCCTGGTGATTAAACAGGTTGTTTCTCAGAAAATTGGACATAGTTCTACCCAAAGATCCTGCTATACAACTGCTGGATATATAGCCAAAAGATACTCTACCATATACAAAGGACATGTGCTCTACTATGTTCACAATAGCCTTATTTGCAATAGCCACAACTTGGAAACAACCCAGTTGTTCCTCAGCTGAAGAATGGTTAGAGAATCTTGTCTTTTCTTAGTTTGGTGTTTGCTTTGTTCTGGTGCCCTTGAGCTTTTTAGTACAGTATAGTGTCTGTGGGCTCCCTACAAGGGAATGTTTCTGAGATACATCTAGATGTTGCCACTAGGAGTTCTGTTTCTAATCTGTTGCATTTGGAGCTGACATGCAGGTATATAAACAGGCTAGGAAGGGAGAGTCTGAGGGGTCAATAGGAGGAAGGAAAACAGGGTATGTCCCCAGGATCTAGTCAGTCCATTGAAATGGAGGCAGAGAGGGAAGAGCGACTACTGAAAATAATCTGCTACAGAACTAGGCATGAGACCTGGGGATAGGAGAATACAAAAAGTAAAGATATAAAGATCACTTATGTGATTCCCTGGCCTATCTGATTCTGTTGTTAGTGTTGCTCTCAGTTTCCCAGAGAGTGCCTATAGGACACAGTGACTGGGAAAAGAGGTGGTGAGGGATGTAGTAGGGAAAGATTTGCATGATATTCTGAAGATGGGGACATAGAGAAAGTTGAAATGGCAACAGGTGACCTGTTATAGTGCTAGAGATGATACTAAGATGTTCGATATGTAGAAACAGTAGGGAAGCTGAAGGTTTCAAGATTGTATACATGCCTATGTGGCTGGCTTAACTGTTAGATTTCTGGACAGGGCCTGTGTAAGTTGTCTGAGACAAAGGGATGGGGTTGTGAAGGAGGCTGTAGGAGAAGGCAAGTAAATGCATCTATAGAGGAATTTTAATCCAGCTACATGACTGTCCTGGCAAGGGATCACATTCAAAGACCATCTAGGTCTGTGTGATCTAACTGAAATGACACACCTTTAATCCATCCAATTGGAATATAGATGCATCCTTAGTACATACCTTTAACACCAAACAATGAAGACAAGTTAGTTTATAGAAAGAATGAACCATGTTTGAAAATGATATCTAATTTGGTGGCAGAAGAAGTGACAAATCAGAGAGAAATTTGAAAGAATGAGTCAGAGATAATATATGCCCAACTCATGAGCACAGGATGAGGAAATTATTTAAGAACAATGCAGAAAGAGTCAGTCAGTTAGAAGACAATGCAGTGAGTACAATGGAGTGGAGATGAGATCCTTCATAAGTTCCTGCAGTTTAGTGCAGGTTAGCAGAGGCAGTTGAAGTCAGAGAATAAGGAGGCAGAATAATAGAACAAATTACCTGAGGTAGTTTTAGGACAAGTAGATCAATTCAGTGAGAAACCAAAAGAAAGGCAGATATAATAAGTCAATTTGGAAAGAGTTTGGGCCATAAATGCTGAGTTGAACCAGTCAGTCCAAGTTCAGAAAGAACTAGAAATTGTCAGAAATTGTCAGTTTCTTCATCAGTAAATTTCAGTCTAAAAATATTAAAGGTCTGGAAAAGCAGATGGAGGCTGGAAGTGAATGCCAGCAAGATCTGGGCAAGAAAAAGATTAGATTATTTGGAATCTAAAAGCTTTCAGGCCTATACCTAAGGATACTTAATGTAGAGAAGGAAACACTTTAGACTCATCCCAGTCCATGTATTTGCCCATCTTGGTTATGGCTCAAACATTTTCATTTGAGAAAATGAAATTAACATTTTTAAATATTATCTTTAATCTTTTTTATAGAGCAGCAGTTATCCACTTCCCAATACACCCTCTAACAATTCCTTTTATGATTCCTACTGACATATATCCAAGAGGATGTCCCCATATCAACCCCCTCCACAAGAGTCCTTCCCACTCCCTAGGACCTCAAGTCTCTAAAGTGTTAGGCACATCTTCTCTCACTGAGACCAGACCAGGCAGTCCTCTGCTGTATGTATGTCACAGGCCTGATATCAGCTAGTATATGCTGCCTGATTGGTAGATCAGTGTCTGAGAGATTTCTGGTGTTCAGGTTAGTTGAGACTGCTGGTCTTCATATAGGGTCACCCTCTTACTCAGCTTTTTCCCACCTTTACCTAATTTATCCAGAGGGTTCCCCAGCTGCTGTCTATTGTTTGAGTATAAGTATCTGAGTCTAACTCTTTCAGCTGCTTGAAGGGCCTCTCAGAGGGAAGCCTTGCTAAGTTCCTGTCTGGAAGCATACCAAAGCATCAGAAATAGTTTCAGGCCTTGGAGCCTGCCCTTGAGATGGATCCTAAGTTGGGCTGGTCACTGAACCTCCTTCCTTTCAGTCTCTTTTGTCCCTGCAATTATTTTAGACAAGAACAATTCTGGGTCAGAGTTTTTAACTGTGGGATGACAACCCCATCTGTCCACTTGAAGTCATGTCTTTCTACTAGAGGTGAACTCTATGAGTTCTTTCTCCCCACAGTTGAGCATTTCATCTAAGTCTCTCCTTTTGAGTCCTGAGAGTCTCTCACTTCCCAGGTCTTTTGTACATTCTAGAGGGTCCTCCTTCTTCTACCTCCTTAGATTGCCTGTTTTTATTCTTTCTGCTGGCTCTCATGTTTCAATCCTCTTCCCTCACCAATACCTGATCATGTTCCACTTTTCTCCTCCCTGTCTCCCACACAGATCCCTCCCACCCACTTCCTGCCATGCTTGCTTTCTTTCCCTTCCAAGTAGGGTTAAGGCATCCTCACTTTGACCTTTTGGCTTGTTAACCTTCTTGAGTTCTATGAATTTTATCCTGAGTGTTCTGTACACTTTGTGGCTAATATCCACTTATTAATGAGTACATATCTGTCATGTCATTTTCAGTCTGAGTTACCTCACTCAGGATGATATTTTCTAGTTCCATCCACTTGTCTGCAAAACTCATGATATTATCCTTCTTAATAGCTGAGTAGTATTCCATTGTGTAAATGAATCACATTTTCAGTATCCATTCCTCATTTGTGGGGCATCTGGGTTGTTCCCAGCTTCTAGCTATCACAAATAAGTCCAATATGAACATAGTGGAACACATGCCCCTATGGTATGGTGGAGCATCTTTTTGGTATATGCCCAAAGGTGGTATAGCTTGATTTTCAGGTTGATCTATTTCCAATTTCCTGAGAAACCTCCAGATTGACTTCCAGAGTATCTGTACCAGTTTGCATTCCCTCCAGCTCTGGAGGAGTGTTCCCCTTTCTTTATATTCTTTCCAACATGTGCTGTCACCTGAGGTTTTGATCTTAGCCAGTCTGATTGGTATAAGGTAGAATCTCAGGGTTATTTTGATTTGCATTATCTTGATGACTAAGAACTTTGAACATTTTTAAAAGTGCTTCTCATCCATTTGATATTCCTCTGTTGTCAATTCTCTTTAGTTTTATACCCCAGTTTTTGATTGGGTTGTTTGGTTTCTTGGAGGTTAGCTTCTTGAATTCTTTATATATTTTGGATATTAGCCCTCTATCAAATGTGGGATTAGTGATGCTTTTTTTCCAATCTGTAGGTTGCTAATTTGTCGTATTGACTATGTTCTTTGTTTTTGGTTTCATGAGGTCCCACTTAACAATTCTTGATCTTAGAGCCTGAGCCATTGGAGTTCTGTTTAGGAAATCCCCTTTCCCAATAAGTTAGAGGCTGTTTCCCAATTTCTTTTTTATTAGATTCAATTTATCTCATTTAATGTTGATGTCCTTGATCCACTTGGACTTGAGCTATGTGGAAGGTAACAAATAATGTTGATCTATTTCCATTCTTCTACATACCAACTGCCAGTTGGGCCAGCACTCGTTATTGATGATGCTTTCATCTTCATGGTATGTATTTGGCTTCTTAGTCAAAGATCAAGTTTCCATAAGTGTGTGGGTTTATTTCTCAGTTTTGAATTTGATTCCATTGAACAAGCTTTTTGTCTCTTTATGAAAACCATGCAGTTTTTATCACTATTGCTCTGTACTAATGCTTGAAGTCAGAGTTGGTGTTTATTCCCTAAGTTCTTTCATTTTTCAGGATTGTTTTGACTATGCTAGGTTTTTTCTTTTTCCCTATGAAATTGATCATTGATTTTTCCATGTCTTTGAAGAATTGTGTTGGAATTTTGATGGAGATTGCACTGAATTCATAGAATGTTTTTGGTAGGATAGCCATTTTTCCTATGGTAATCTTACCAATCCATGAGCATAGGAGTTCTCTCCAATTTTTGAGGTCTTCAATTTCTTGAGATTCTTCAAGTTCTTGTCATACAAAACTTTCATACCACAAGGTGTTTTATATTATTTGAGATTATTTTGAAGGGTGTTGTTTCCTATTTTCTTTCTCAGCCCTTGTCGTTTGTATTAAGGAAGTTTACTGATTTATTTGAGTTATTGTTATACTTGACCTACTGTTGAAGTTGTTTATCAGCTGTTGAAGTTCTCTGGTAGTATTTTGGAGACTGCTTATGTATACTATCAGATCATTTGTAAATAGTGATACATTGACTCCCTCTTTGCAAGTTTGTATCTCCTTGATCTACTTCTATTGCCTCATTGCTCTTCCTAGAACTTCAAGTATAATATTGAATAGATAAGTGGAGAATGGTCATTTTGTCTTATCACTGGTTTTAATGGGATTGCTTCAAGTATCTCTCTATGTAATTTGGTATTGGCTGTTGTTTTTCTGTATATTGCTTTTACTATGTTTAGGTATGGGCTATGAATTCCTGATATCTCCAGTACTTTTAACATGAAGGAGTGTTGTATTTTGTCAAATGCTTTTCCAGCATCCAAGGAGATGATCATGAGATTTTTTTTTCATTTGAGTTTGTTTATATAGTTGATTCTGTTAACGGATTGTGGTATATTGAACCAAACTTGCCTCCCTGGAATAAAGCCTACTTGATCATGGTGAATGATGGTTTTGATGTGTTCTTGGATACAGTTTGTGAGAATTTTATTGAATATTTTTGTCTCGATATTCATAAAGGTTATATTTTTTGTTAAGTCCTTGTGTGGTTCAGGTATCAAAGTAATTGTGGCTTTATAGAATGAATTAGACAGTGTTCCTTCTGTTTCTATTTCATGGAATAGTTTGAAGAGTATTGGTATTCTTTCTTCTTTGTAGGTCAGGTAGAGTTCTACACATAATCCAACTGGCCCTGGGCTTTTTTTAGTCAGGAGATTTTTATGCTTCTATGTTAAGGACTCTTCTATTTTCTTAGATAAGATGAGCCTGTTTAGATAGTTTTCTTGCTGTTGATTTAACTTTGGTATATGGATTCTCTCTAGAAAATCATCCATTTCATCTAGATTTTCCAGTTTTGTTGAGTATAAGCTTTTGTAATAGAACCTAATGATTGTTTGACTTTCCTCAGTTTCTGTTATGTCTTTTTTGTTAATTTCTGATTTTGTTAATTTGGATATCGTTTCTGTGCCCTTTTGTTATTTTGGCTATGAGTTTACCTACTGTATTGATTCTATCAACTAACTAGCTTTTGGTTTTGTTTATTCTTTGTATAATTTTCTTTGTTTCTATTTGGTTGATTTCAGTCCTGAGTTGACTATTTCCTGCCTTCTACTCCTTTTTGGTGTGCTTGCTTCTCTTTGTCCTAGGGCTTTCAGGTGTGCTGTTATGGTACTTGTGTAGGATCTCTCTACTTTGTTTTCAAGGGCACTTTGTGCTATAATTTTTTCTCATTTTGTTCCATGATTTTGGGAATTATTTGTCTTCATTTTCATTGAATTCCAGGAAGTCTTTAACTTCATTTTTAATTTCTTCCCTGACCCAGTTGTCATTGAGTAGAGAGTTGTTCAATTTCCATGTGTATATGGGCTTACCGTTATTTTTGTTGTTATTGAAATCTAACCTTTGTCCATGGTTAATTGATAGAATGCATGGGATTATTTCATACTTCTTGTATCAGTTGAGGCTTCATTTGTTCTGTATATATCTGTTAAAACCAATTGGTTCATAACTTCTATAAGGTTCACTGTGTCTCTGTTTAGTTTCTGTTTTAATGTCCTATCCATTAGTGAGAGTGGGGTTTTGTAGTCACCTACTATTATTGTGTTTTGATAACTTTAAGTTGTAAGTCTACTTCAACCTAAATAGTTTGGTATTTTGATGGCAACTCTCGCTGGTTTCTTGAGATCATTTGCTTGGAAGAATATTTTCTAGCCTTTTACTCTGAGGTACTGCTCATCTTTGTTATTGATGTGTGTTTCTCATATGCAGGAAAATGCTGGATTCTATTTTCTTATACAGTCTGTCAGCTTATACCATTTTATTAGGGAATTGAGTCCCTTGAGATTAACAGATATAATGAACAGATGATTGTAGTTCCTGTTACGTTTGATGTTGTAGGTGGCATTATGTGTATATGAACTTATCTTTTTAGTTTTGTTGTGATATGATTGATATTTTGTTTTTTCTTTGGTATAGGTACCCTCCTTGTGTTGGAGTTTTATTTCTAGAATCCTGTGTAGGGCTAGATTGGTAGATTAGATAATTTTTAAATTTGTTTGTTTTTTTTTCCTGAAATATTTTGGCTTCTTCATCTATGCTGATTGAGAGTTTTGCTGGGTATAGTAGCTTGAGCTTGCTTTTGTGTTCTCTTAGGGTCTGTATGGTCTCTGTCCAGATGCTTCTGTCTTTCAGGGTCTCTGTTGAGAAGTCTGGTGTAATTCTTATAGGTCTACCATTATATGTTACTTGGCCTTTTCCAATTACAGCTTTTAATATTCTTTGTTCTGTGCATTTAATGTTTTGGTTATAATTTCATGAGAGGGTTTTCTTTTATTGTCCAATCTATTTGGTGTTCTGTAGGCTTCTTGTCCATTTGTTGCTATGTCTTTCTTTAAGTTTGGGAAGATGTTTTCAGGCCCTTTGATCTAAGAATATTTCCTCTCTTTTATTCCTGTTATTCTTAGGTTTGGTCTTTTCACTGTGCCCTGAATTTCCAGAACCTATTGGGTTAGGAGTATTCTTTGTTTTGGATTTTCTTTGACCATTGTGTCAATTTCTTCTAAGGTATCTTCTATACCTGAGATTCTCTCTTCTATCTCTTGCATTGTGTTGGTGATGCTTGCATTTGTAGTTCCTGACCTCTTTTCTAGGTTTTCCATTTTCAGGGTGGTCTCCATTTGTGTTTTGTTATTGTTTCTACTTCTACTTTTAGGTCTTGGACCACATTGTTCAATTCCTTTCCCTGTTTGTTTCTGTATTCTTGTATTTCTAAAAAAAGCATCTACTTGTTTCTTCTTCAAGGGCTTCTAATTGTTTACCCGTGTTTTCTTGTATTTCTTTCAGTGAGTTATTTATGTCTTCCTTAAAGGGCTCTATTATCTTCAAGAGATAGAATGTTATGTCAGCATTCTGATTTTCAGGTGTCTTGGTGTATCCAGGGCATGCTGTGGTGGGAGAACTGGGATTTGATAATGCCAGTGTAAGTTGGATTCTGTTGCTTATGGCTGTTTGCTTGCTTCTTGCTATCTGGTTATCCCTGGTGTTAGCTGACCTGGGTGACTCCGTCTGGGCCTGCCTCCTGTGACTTTGAATTGCTTAATATCTCCTTGGAAGCCTGTGGTCGTGGCTGTAGCATACCTCTGGGAGGCATTCAGAATGTGTGGTCCACAGAGGGGCAGACAAGCTGCTGATATTTTTTGCTGTGTGCAGTAGTCCTCCTGGAAGACCTTCAGACTATTGGATCTTCAGAGGAGCCGACAAGTGGGTGATCTCAAAAAAAAAATAATATTTACATATTTCAAAAATTATTCAGTATCTTTACCATCAGGAATAGGGCAATTAAAACAATATTGGAATTCCAAATCAAACAGCATCAGAATGGTTAGTGTCAGAAACAACAACAACTGATATGTGCTAGAATATGAACTAATATATACTCTGTGTGGATCAGTAATAAGTTTTCTTGTACAGAATGAGCGAGAGAGAGAGAGAAAGAGAGAGAGAGAGAGAAAGAGAGAGAGAGAAAGAGAGAATGAGAATACCTAGATATTAACCTATAACTATTTCATCTCTACTACTACTCTTGGCTGTGTACTCCAAGGGCTCTCATTTAAAATATCACAGATATACTTGCACATCCACTTATTTTTACATGTTCACTACAACTAGGAAACAAACCAGTAGGATTTCCATCAATGCATGAATAAAGAAAATGTGACATATTGCTGAAATTTTTATTTAGTAAATAATTAAAGTATATAAGTGATTGGAATTGTTCAAAATATTCTTAAATCAGTCAAGAAAAAAAAAAACCTTTTAAAATATTTGTAGGTTCTTTATAATAGACTCTTCATAGTTTCCAGAAGAAAAATACATGGAATTATACATTGTTTGCCATCAGTGGTGTGTAGAGTAGCTCTATTAGAAGAAAAGCATGCATTTTCATCTTAATACTTAAAGTAAATTACTGGCTGAGGACAGTTAGGAAAATGGTTTCATTATAGAAACATAAGTGATTATCCAGGTGTGGTAGTAGGAGGAAAATTTTGGAGAATGCAATAGTTCCTTCCTAGCCGAGCTATTGTTCTGTCCAAACACTTCAAGGTTACATTAACCTACAACTGTCAAAAGTGTTATTATTAAGGCTTAAATAGGCTCAAGTGAGTTATTTTTCTAGAAAAGGCATTTTATCAAAAACCAGAACATTCAATAAATGTATATTCTACTTTTAGTTTGCAGAGAGCCAGGAAGTAAAGAAAAAAACATAAAAAAATCCAAAATATTTTTCCAAAAAAATATTAATATAGTATTAATTAATCTGGCTGCAGATCATGAAATATCATTACCTACAAATGCTAAAAATATATAATTAAATGTCAGAAATGAAGATCTATTTTAAGATAACAAGTCAAATATAAATGTTAATATAATGTGATCTTTTATTAATACACTTGAATTTATGGAGATAGTTATGCAAAATATAATTATCCTGAAATAATAAACACATGCATGCAAGATGTGTATAAAATGCTAAAATGAGTAACATTTCAAATTTGAAAATGACAATTGATTTGAATGTGATGACCTTAAATATAATTTTATTACTATTACAAATAGGAAACACATGTTCAAAAGCAAAAATTTTTCTTAGTCTATATGTACAGTGTTACATATTATTTTACTCTATTTGTAAAAGTTTATAGATATAAATATCATTTTACAAAGATTCCAAGAACTGTGGTCCAAATCATTTAAATGTGTTTAAATTTTTTATTTCCTGATAATATGCATAATGATGAATCTCACATATTCACAGGTTTATTTTAAATCTGATACGTCATTATATTCTTTACATTTTCAATGTCATTCTTCCATTTTTCTTTCTTGAGATGTGCTTTCAAAATGAGAACATATTAGCATAAATATGTTAAAACCTAAGGGTTTTAACCTAAGGGTTCAGATTCATTCTACTGTCACTATTTAGTATTTTGTAATAATTTATATTTATATCCAATTTATAGACTATGAAGTATTATATTTTATGTAGACGTTTTAATTGAGTTTTTACATAATGAATCATAATTTGACCTATCAAAATTAAAGCAAGTATTTGTTCCATATTTTTAATTAATATATTTTTTAGATTATAGTATAATTATTTTTATATTTCTTTTATTTCTACCAAGCCTTCCTGTATACCTCTTCTTCCTCTTTCAAATTCATTGCTTCTACATTTATATATATATACTTATTCATTTTAAATCCCACTCACTGACCTCCTCAGAATCATCCTCTCCCATAATCCTTCCCTTCTTCCCACACACTTTTATCTTTGAGCAAGTGGGGCTCCCCCTGAGTATACATCCCATGTGTCCCAGGGATATCATATCTGTGCAAAGCTAGCAAAATCTTCTCCCACTGAGGACAGTCTAGGCAGACCAGCTAAAAAATCATATCTAATTTATGGACAAAAGCTTTTGGAATAACTCCCCTTCAGTTGTTTGGGACTCACATTAAGACCGAGCTACACATCTGCTACAGCTGTGTGGTTAAGCCTAGGTCTACCATATGTAGGTTCATTGTTTGGTGTTTCAGAGTCTGTGAGTCCCAAGGGTCCATGTTAGTTGATTTTGTTGGTCTTCCTGTGGGATTCCATCCCCTCTGGGGCCCCTAATCCTTCCCCAAATTCCTCCATAAGAGTACCTAAGATCGATCCACTGTTTGTCTGTGGGTTTCTGCATCTGTCTGAATCAGCTTCAGGGTAGAGTCTTGCAGAGGACAGTCATGCTAGACTCCCGTCTATAAGAACAACAGTATCATTAACCGTGTCAGGGACTAGTGCTTTCCCATGGGATAAGTCTTAAGTTGTGCCTATTATTAGTTGGCTATTATCTCAGTCCCTTCAAAATCCACTAAACCTGCATTTCTTGTAGAAAGAATAAATTTTGGGTCCAAAGTTTTGTGGGTGAGTTGGTTTCCTTATTACTCCACTGGGGTTCCTGACTGACGACAGGATGTGTTTCCTTCAGGCTTTATATGCTTAGTGTAAGTCATGGCAAAAGATACCCCCATTGTTTCTTTGTCACCTCCCTTATCCCAGGTTTTTGTCTCATTCTGGAGATACTCACATCAGTTGCACATTTCCATGAATTCTCATGGCCATCTAGCCATTCCTCCTGCCTGTACACCTGATTCTGAATCCTCCCCTTCTCTAATTGTCATCCCTTCTTCTCTCATTCAGGTCCTTCTTCTCATCTGCCTCTATGACTATTTTATTCCCTCCTATAAGTAAGATTCAAACATCCTTGCTTGTGTCTTTCTTCTTTTCTGTGGGTATTCAATATTTTATAGCTAATATCTATTTATAAATGAGTATATACCATGCATGCCCTTGTGGGACTAGGTTACCTCACTTATGATGATATTCTCAAGATCCATCCAAATGCCTTCAAAATTCATGATGGTTTAGCTTTTAGTAGCTGAATAGTATTTCATTACATAGATATACCACATTTTCATTACCCATTCTTCAAATGAAATATATCTAGGTTGTTTCCAGTTTCTGGTTGTTATGAATAAAACTATGATGAACAGATATGCGCATTTGTGGGATGGTGCAGCATCTTTTTAGTATATGACAAGAATTGGTAGAGCTGGGTATTAAGTTAAAATTATTTCTAGTATTCTGAGAAAATGCTAAATTAATTTCCAAATGGTTTAAAAAATTTGCACTCCCACAAGCCAGCAATGGAGTAATGTTCACCTTGATCCACAATCTTTGCTAGAATGTGCTCCCTCCCTTGAGGTTTTGATATTAGCCATTCTGATGATTGCAAGATGAAATTTCAAGTCATTGATTTGCATTTACCTGATGACTAAGGTCTTTGATATTTCTTTAAGTCCATCTTGGCCATTCAAGACTCTATTGAGAATTATCTGTTTAGTTCTGTGCCCCATTTTTAAATTCTGTTATTTGGGTTGTTGGTGTCTAACTTCTTGAGTCCTTTACAAATTTAAAATATTAACCTTCTGTCAGATATAGGGTAGGTAAAAGCACTATTCTACTCTTTATGCTGCTGTTTTGTCCTATTGACAGCATCATTTGCGTTATTGAAGCTTTGCAGTTTCATGACATCTCATTTATCAATTGTTGATCTTAGAGACTGAGCCATTGTTGTTTTGTTCAGGAAATTGTATCCTATACCAATGTGATCAAGAATAGTTTCTACTTGCTTTTCTGTGAGACTTTGTGTACGTGGCTATATGTTGATGTTCTTGATCCACTTGGACTTGGGCTTTATTCATGGTGACAAATATGGAGCAATTCTCATTCTTCTTATCAAAATCCAGTTAGACCAGCCCCATTTATTCAAGATGCTTCCTTTCTTCCATTGTATGGTTTTGGCTTCTTTATCAAGTGTCCTGAGGTGTGTGGACTTATTTCTGGGCCTTTACTTTAATTCCATTGATTAACTTGTTGGTTTCTGTACCAATAAGGAGCAGTTTTTAAGACTATACAGCTTGAAATCATTAATGGTGATTATTCCAGAAGTTTTTTTTAATTTTTCAGGATTGCTTTGGCTATCCTGGGTTCTTTATGTTTTCACCTGAAGTTTAGAAATGCGTGTTCAATACATATAAAATACTGTGTTGGAATTTTGATGGTGATTGCATTGAATCTGTAGATTGCTTTGAATAAGATTGCAATTTTCACTATGTTAATCATCCCTATCCATGTACACAGGAGATCTTTCCATATTCTGAAATCCTCTTTAATGTCTTTCTTTGGGGACTTGAAGTTCTTATCATACAGATCTTTCATTTACTTCATTAGAGTTACATCAAGATATTTTATATTATTTGTGGATATTTTAAATGGTGTTGTTTTTCTAATATCTTTCTTAGCCAGTGTATCATATATATATGGACTACTGATATATTTGATTTAATTTTTATATCCAGCCACTTTGCTGAGCATGTTTATTAGCTGTAGCAGTACACTCATAGAATTTTTGAGGCTGCAATATAGCCCCATCTGAAAATAACAATAATTTTAATTCTTCTATTTTGAATTATATCCCCTTGATTTCCTTTTGTTGTCTTATTGATCTGTCTAGAAATTCAAGGACTGTATTGAATAGATAGTGAGAGAATTGGTAGCTTTTTCTTGTCCTTGATTTTAATGGAAATGTCTGAAGTTTCTTTCCATTTAGCTTGTTGTTAGCTATTGGTTTGTTGTATACTATATTGATTTTGCTTAGGTATGCACCTTGTATCCTTGATCTCTGTAACACTTTTATCCTGAAAAGGTGTTGAATTTTGTCAAGATTTTGTAGTATATAATGATATGATCATGTGATTTTTTTCAGTTTTTTTATATGCTGGAATATGTTAACAGATTTCTGTATATTGAACCATCACTCCATCCTTGGGTGAAGTCTACTTGATCATAATAGCTGATATTTTTGATGTATTCTTGAATTCAGTTTGTATTTTATTGAGTATTTTTACATCAATGTTCATGGGAGATTGGTCTGATGTTCTCTTTCTTTGTTATTGTATGGTTTAGATATCATGGTGATTGTAGCATTATAGAATGAGTTTGGCAGGGCTCCTTCTGTTTCTATTCTGTGGCATAGTTAAACAGTATTACTAGCTCTTCATTGAAAGTGTGGTAGAATTCTGGACTAAAACCATCTGACCCTGTGATTCTTTTTGTTGGCAGACTTTTAATGATTGCATGTAAAATTTTAATTTCAAATAGTTTATCTGAATTTGGTTTAAATTTAGTAAGTAGTGTCTATTTTAGTAAGTAGTAGCCATTTCATTTAGATTTTCCAATTTTATGGAGTAAAGACCATTGAAGTAAGAAATAATGATTCTTTCAATTATTGCAAGGTGTGTTTCTTGTTTGTGGCAGAATGATGGATGCTGTTTTGCATCTAGTCTCTTAACCAGTGTATTTTTATTGGGTAATTGAGTCCATTGATATTGGGGGATATTAATGACCAGTTATTGTTATTTCTTCTTATTTGATGGTGGTGGTTTTTGTGTGTATTGTGTGTGGTTGTGTGTGTGTGTGTGTTTCCCTTGCTTTTGTTCATATGGACTTAGTTTCTTTGCTTATTTGGACGTAGTTATCCTCCTTGAGTTGTTTTTCTTCCTGTATTTTCTTTATATCTGGATTTGTGGATAGATTTTTTTTTTAATTTGGATATGTATTGAAATACTTTTTTTCCTCCATCAATGGTGATTGAAAGTTTTGCTTTATATAGTAGTCTAGGATGCCAGCTGTGGACTTTTACAGGTTGCAAATATCTCTCTAGGCTGTTCTAGCTTTTAAAGTCTTTGTTGAGAAGTGAGGTGTGATTCTGATAAGTTTGTCTTTATACATTATGTGCCCACTTTCCCTTGCCACTATTAATATTCTTTCTTTTTTTCTGTAGATTTGGTGTTTTGATTATTATGTGGCAAGAGGATATTCTTTTTTGGTCCAGTCTAATTAGTATTTTTATTAACTTCTTGTATATTTATAAGTACTGCTTTCTTTAGGTTGTGATTTTATTGAGGATACTTTCTGGACCTTGGAGCTGCAACTACATACGTTCTTCTTTTCCTATTATTCTTAGGTTAGGTCTTTTCATGTTATTCCAAATTTCCTTGAGGTTTTGTGTCAGAAAGTTGTTAGATTTAACATTTTGTTTGTGTGATGTGTTAATTTTTCTGTACCTTATGCACCTGAGATTCTTTCTTCCATATCTTTTATCCTGTTGATGATGCTTGCATTTGTTGTTCCTGTCTTATCTAAATATCTCTACCTGTTTGATTGTATTTTCTTGTACTTGTTGAAGGGATTCATTAACTCACTCATTAAAAGCATCTATAATTTTTATAATATTGCACTTAAGGTCATTTTTTGGTGCTTCAGTTATGTTATAATATTCAGGGCTTGCTATCGTAGAGTAGCTGTGCTCTGAAATTGTTATATTACCATGGTTTTGTTGATTATGTTTTTTCAAGGGTCTTTTGCTATCTGGATGGGTTTAGTCCCTGGATGTTTCTTTTGTAGTAGATATTGGGAGGGGGTTTAAAGTTGATGGTTCTCGTGTGACAAGCCTCTGAAGCATATACTTGAGCTGTATTGTTCTATATGGTTCAGTATCCCCAACTGTGTATGGTTCAGGAGCTGTAGGCTTGATGGATACTTGGTGGAGAGTGGAAGTATGCCTTGGCTAGTAGGCTACTCAGGGCAACGTGGCTTATTACAGAGGACACATCAAGAATAGAATGTGAACATGTATGGTTCAAGATCCACAGGTCTGCTGAAGTTAGGTGGAGAGGTGGGGGGAGAATGCACATTGTAGTGTTTTGTTTCTCTCTTTCTTTTTTTAAATATTTTTATCTTCACTTTCCATTCAAAGTATATACTGCTATGTAGATAAAATGTTTAGGAATTACACAAAGAGTACATAATGTAGTTTCCTATTAGTTTAGACTCCTTTGGCTTTGAGAACTATGCAATCAAAACAAGCTATTAAATATATAAATTAATCCATGTATATTACTTTTCTGAAGTAGTTACATGATATGTGAAAAATGATATAACTATATAAATAATTTAGAAGAAAAAAAAGGAAAAGGTGGAGTGACCATTTTTAACAAGAAATGTGTCCTACCTTGCTCACATGCAGAGCTGTTGCTATGACACTGTGTGTCTGCCATGTTGTCTTTGAGTCTCTTGACAACAAATATGAGGTACATCAGGAAGCTCAGAATACATACATGTATAAGTGACATTCCAAAGCATTGGATACTAAATTATGGAAAAAACACAGTGGAATTTGACCTCATGATTATTCTTCATTGATTTGTTTTCATTGCTTTTTGGTTTGTTTATTTGTTTTTGTTAAAATAAAAATAAACTATTCAACAGTTTCTATTCATTCTGTAGGTCAAGTGAAAGATATATGCTTCAAACTGATTGTAGCCTTGAGCCTCTGGTTCTGACTCCATGAGGGGTCATATCACCTTAGTCTGATTTTAACAGCATGTTTGACAGAACAAGTCATGTTGTTTATAAATCCAATGTGCACCAACAAACACTATCTCTATCCTGTATATTGCTTTAGTGACCCAGGTCAGATTTGTTGCACTCCCCTCATGTCTGTAATAGCACAGAAGCAGTGGTTTGGAAGGGATTTTTAGTTGGTTGATTTTTTTTAGGAAAGGTTTAATTTTGTAGTCAAGGTTGGCCTTTGACTTATGCTATGCTATCAGTAATTTCCTGAGTGTTGGAGTTACTCTTCTTGGTAAATGAATTGTTCCTTGAAGAACCTGAACAATCATCAAAGAGAAACATTGTGCCATTTGGTTCCATCTTTTTTGTGAATGTGTTTCTACTGGCCATCCCTATCATCTTCCTACATCAAAATATCTACCTCATCTGAGAACAAGAAATATAGCAATCAAGAACGTAGGACGACCTTATCAGTTGTTAGGCAACATTCAGAGCTCTTTCTTCACAACTGACCCTCCTAACAGTTGAATGTGTCACCATCAGTAACAACTATTGCTCTAATTTGGATATGATCTGACTCTGTAACAAAGGTATATGCTGGAAAAGTGGTAGTAATGAGGTGACAAAGACACTAAGTACAATGAAGATATTGCACATGGAGGTAATTATTCTCACCTAATGGAGTAAATTCTATTCAGTATGGATTGTTACAAAACAAACTTATTTATCCCCTCTTGCCCTGTTCCTCATTATATTTATTCTCCTATCTTTCTATGCAGAACACACAAAGAGTCATAAGGTACAAATTTGATGGCAGAGAGAGGGTCTCAGAGATTCTGAAGCAGAAAGAAAGCTTTGTGAGAGGCTTCTCTGCTTTCTAGCCTTAAATGTCATAGTTAAATCAACTGAGGTCTTCAATATTGTCTTAAGCAATTCCCTGTTGCCTTTGTGATAGTTAATGCCCAGACATTCCTACAGCAAATATATATATATATATATATATATATATATATATATATATATATATA
>JADRCH010000143.1:5259156-5325301 GCA_019843965.1 Rhynchomys soricoides | reverse complement strand
ATATATATATATATATATATATATATATATATATATATATATATATATATTTTAATCCTGGTCACCATTGCATTTACCTGGTAGTTAGGGTCAGACTGAGAAAAATGGTAGGTGGACAGTCATCAATTCAAATGATAAAGGGCTGCCAAGACTGTTCATCATTAGTATGATCTGAATATGGAATGTCTTTAGAACTCAGATTAAATTATTATTAATTAAAAAGTCATCTGAGGCATACTAAAACTACTAAAATATTTCATAATCTCATCTATAGAATTATTTTATGTATTTGGATCTTACCATATTTTTTATAATATGGCTGTATAACCCACAGTATTTTCTGTCAAAGAATATATGTAATATTTGGTAGGATTATGATATAGTGTATTTTGCAATTTTTATATAAATGAAATTAATGTAAAATATAGTTAAAATATAAAAATCAACAATTGGTTAAGACATAATAACTTTATTTAATATGGACTATATTATAAGAACATCTAATGTCTCATTAACATGGGAAGCCTGAAGGAATTTATTGTGCATGCTCAATTTAGCAAAATGACATGTTTTATAGTTACATTCCTGTCTGGGTGTTTATTTGTTTTCATATATTCAATTTATATTTAATTTTATAATACATATATCTGTAATCTCAAAATTATAACATAAAGTACCATAAAACAAAATAACATTGACATAAAATGATAGACATGTATTTATTCCAAGCAAAACCATTTAATACAACAACAGTCTTTATAGTCTTAGCTTGTGTCAGATAAAAATTGATCTTCTAAAAGTCACACAACAATGCTAATTAACAAAGTAGATAGGTCCACTATTTATTTTCAAACACAGTGTTCACAACCTGACATTTAGTGTCTGATCACCTTGTGAAAAGGGTTTAGTTTCTTCTGATCTTGTTTGCTCTTCATTGATTAGAAGGTTAGAGAAACAGAACTTCTTTGACACTTTTCTGGAAAATGTCTGGATAGCAAAGTAGTGCATCATAAATCAATTCTATCATGAACAATGTTCACAAGTAAAGTCAATATCAGGATTGAAATTGCTCAGAATAATAACCCAAATGAAATAATCCTAAGTATTTACTGTGTATTAGAGCTTAAGGCCATTCAAACTAGATTTAATAATTTCAAAATGTGAATGTGTTTGTAATTTAAAATACATACATATAATTTTATTTCATAATAAAGGTATAAATCAAAATGATATTTTCCAAGCAAAAATAAATAGACTTAAAATTTTAGTTATAGTTCAATATTAATAATACTGCTGGATAGGAGTTCTTATAAAATAAAATCTAGTTGTTAAATATCTGGTTGCTTACTAATATAGATTCTATAGAATTTGTAATATATCAACATATATAAATGTTCTCCAGTTAATACGTTATAGTCCTGTTAGCCATTAGCTGATTCATGCAATAAATGTATATCATAGGCAAAAAGGAAAGGTCTAATTGTTAGAGTAAATTTTGTTCATAATCACTGTAATTAAAAGAAAAAAAATATAACCTAAAATATGGCGAATATTTAGTAGCAACCTAAAGAAGTTTTGTTTATTTTAATGTGCTTTTATAGAAAATTGGTTTATTATTTGACACAATTAAATATATGATCAGCAAGTCATGCTTGTCCTCATTAACTCATAGTGCAAGGACAGGACATTTTAAGTGATTACAAAGAATTCTACCATGGCATAGAATGATTGACTTGAGCTAAATAGATGATAATGATGACATTTTTAACAAGAAGGTTTAGTATATTCCTAGTGTGATTCCGTCCTTTCCCCTGTAATTTTTTTTCATACTACAATAAGTTCTCTATTCTCACTTTATTTTTCTAAAAATTACTGTAGCTATTTTCATTATACTCCCACATCCCTTATTGTTTAGTGAAGAAAGGGAAATTTTCCAGTGTGCTCTGACATAAAGAATTTAAAACATATGATTACAAATTAAATTGGAGAAGAACATAGTGTAAGATATACAGAAATCATCAAGTGTCAACACAGTTTATAGATTTTAAGAAATGAAGCTCGCCTAACATTGTCAGTCTTTAAGAAATTTTGTGAAAAGACTTTATGTACAAACTTAAAAGTACATTTACATTTCCAAAACATTTTTCTTGTAATATTTAATGCATTTGAGATAAGATAATTTAGAATTACAATATATGTATAAGGTAGCTTACTTAAAGTGACAGAAAAATGAATAAAATATTTTTGATCAATTAAATGTGATCTAGCTATTCAAAATTATATATAGATATAGTTGTTGATAATAAAACACATATAAATGAATTCACTTAAATTGCAACAATTGATTGGTAAATTATAGAGATAATATCTTATTAACACTAACCAGGAAATGTTAATAATCTAGATGTCCATCAATTAATAAATAATGAAAATATGTTACATTTACACAATGGAATATTGTTCACTTACAACAGAAATTAGAATGAAATTTACAGGTAATGGATTGTTAGCTCATTTTTATCCCAAGTCAATCATTTTATGTCATGGTGGAATTCTTCCTAATCACATAAAATGCCCTGTCCTTGTGTTATGAATTAATGAGAACAAGCACGGATTGCTGATCATATATTAAATTGTGTCAAATAATAAGCCAATTTTCTATAAAAATCCCGTTAAGAAAAAAAAAATCATTCTGAGTGAAGTGAGTCATACTGAGAAAAACAAATAACACATGTACTTTGTTACATCTGGGCTCTAATTTTGAGTGGTTAATTATATTTAAATTGGAGTATCCCATTTACATAAAGAATACTACTCAACTGTTAAGGAATTTGCGGTGATAACATTTTCAGGTAAATAAATAGAGCTAGAAACAATGACCCTGAGTAAGGAAAGCAAAACTCAAAAGACAAATATGTATTTGCTTTTATATGTATATATTATCTTCCAATGTTTCAAAAAGGCACAAGGAAGCATTAAGAAAGATATTTCCAAAGAAAAGGAAAACAGAATATAGTGCTATGGAGATATACAGGTGAAACTGAAATAGGATGATTAAGTAGAGATTGGAATGGTTGAGAAGTTTAAAAAGGGAATTTAGACAACAAAAGGTTCTTTTGAAAAACCTTAAAAAACACACTACTGTAAAATCTTTCTGAAATGTATGCAAATATAAAAGGAATTTAAATGACATTTCCATATAATGGGGGAAGTTAGACATCTTTTCTCACTGTGTAAATCTTCCTGGGTCTGAAATGGGTTACATAATTGTTGAATTGTTGGCTAAAGTGGTCAAGTGGATTTTACTCTAGAAACATTGCAGGATATTGGCAAAGCTATTAGTTATTCTCCAGAATCTGTTGCTAAAGACAGCACTTACTGTTATTATTGAATATGAAGAAACTGATCTGGTGTGTCACTGAAATTTTCACTCCTGCTGACTAGTATACATGTGCTGGAAGTTACACTTCACACTGCCAAAATAAAGGGTATTAACCAACATCTAGGTACAACTCTGTGGTCTACAATGGCAATATTTCTATAATATATACTACTGCAATAATGGTACATATGATATGGTAGTGCAAATAAGAGATAGATGAAAGCAAATTGGGCGAGCAGACTGAGGAGACAGTTGGTTACAGTTGAGTCAGGAGAAGGAAAGCTGAGCCAGAGAACATATTATTAGGATACAGATAAGGGAAGACCCCATAAAGAAAAGAAACCACAAACAAAGTAGATAGAAGAATATAAAGACAAATAATTTAAAAATAAAAAACAACATTTTTACAAAAAGCTATGGCACTGTTTGCATATATTTGGTTACTTGCTGTAGGACACAAAAGAAATAAAACTCTAAACAATTAACGTTCAAAAATACTTGTAGTAGGGCTACACTATATATTGATGTTTACACTCACACTCAACCATATATCAGACTAAAGAGATTAGTATTAATGTCATGGCAATAAGTGGAGCAATACTCATGAATCAACACACATTTTCTATTCAGCAAAAGCTTTGATGTAATAAGGAAAAGGTCAAAATGTTGATGCCCATCTCTAATCCCAAAAATTGGGAGTCAGAGGTAGTTAGATCTTTGACAAGTTAAAGCCACCTTAGTCTAAATCTTGTGGAGGAATTTTAATCCAGCAAAATGGCTGCTCTGATCACATCCAAAGATCGTTTAAGTTTGTGTCATCTGGTTGGAATGCCAACATTCCCTGCCTTAGTGTCCACTTTTAATCCCAAACAATGGTGTCTAATTGAGAGACAGGCAAAGCAATGAGTCACAGATAAGATTAGCACAGCACTCAAAAGAACAGCTACTTAAGAGCTGGGAAGAGAATCAGTCAGCCTGTTGGGAATCATTACAGTAAGTCCGGTAAAGTAGTTGAGTTCATTAGTGAGTTCATGCAGTTGATTGATTGCAGGTCATCAAACGTATTTAAACACAGAGAATAAGGAATAGCTGGAATAATAAAATAGACTGTCAGAGTTAGTTTGTGGCCAAGTAGAACAATTTAGAGAGAAGCTGAAAGAAGCCAGATTGAATCAGTTAGCTTGCAGGGGAGTTTAAGCCAGAACAGCCACGTTGAACCAGACAGCCAGAGCTCAGTAAGAACCAGAAAGACTGAGCTTATTCAGAAGTAATCCTACAAGACAACATGCTTATAGGAAAAATAAAGGAACCATTTTAATCTGGTGCCCAATGTGATTGGAAAAGAAAAAATGTCCACCAATGATGCAGGAAGCAGGGAACATCTGGCAAAAGTTGTTGCTGAAAATAGGACATCTCTGATAGAAGCTGAAGAGGAGAAATTCACCTGGGATATTCTCCAGAGGAAGCATTAGTTCTTTGATCCCAGCTGGATTCCCAGAGAGACTGGAGAATTTGAAGCAGCAGAAGCCTTGAGCTCAGAACAAGGAATGATGCAGGAGCTTCTGAGACAGTAAATCTCAGTAAGACATCCAAAAAATAATCTTAATTGTATAGATAGACATTACCTGCATTAAAAAATGGAGAACTCCATTTCTGATCCCTTAAAACCACAGTAGGAGTTGAAGGATAGAAACATCACTTGAAAAAGCCATTGCAGTATTTATTTCAGTTGTGACCACCAGAGTAAGCCCCCTTCCTAAATTCAATGTTAATCTTTATATATTTCCTCTCAAAAAAAGGTCAAAAAATAGCCATAAAACAAGAAAATAAAATAGCTATAATAGAACAAATGCTTGAGAGATGAAAGGCAAGGAAGAAAATCCGGAAATACTTAGTTGTGAACCTATGGCACCTAATAAAATTGAGGACCAAAATAGAGCCCATCAAAAAGAAGCAAATAAGAACAAATTAGAGTCTTCCTCCACTCTGATAGTCTTTCACTAATGTCTGTAAAATAAAACAAATATCATTTTTATACTATATGTAAGAAATAATCAAATTGATAATTTTCAAATTGTTATAAACTTAGTTAATAATGAAAATTTATAAGCTCACTAAAGTCCAGTACTCTAGAGCCAAATGATTTGCTTGCTTAAATCATTTTAACTGATTCTGAAAAAAAAAAAATAAACCTTAAGTATCAAGTGAATAATTAACTAATGTTTAAGTAACATTTATGAAATGTATTTGCATTTATGATTGCTTACATCACAATTACATGAGAAAACTCTGACTAGCCCTTAATTCAAAACTTATATGTTGTGAGTGCTTTGTCAAAATATGACAAATAGTTCTAACTGGATCAGAATACTGTGCTTCTTAAATGTCCATATTAAAGCACTTTCAACCTGATCCTATCACCAGAAGCCAAAGCTGTTTGGAAAGAAACAAATAAAAACTTTAGGAAATTGTTAAGAAGTTTGAAGCCCAGATCTCTCTAACGCAGACTTCTAAAAATAGAATACCTGCCTCTAGCAGGTTATATTAGACCTCATCATACCACTACAAGTAGGATATCAGTTACTTCTACTGTGTGTGCCTAGATGTATTTACAGGCACTAACAAAAATCAGGCAATCTCTCCTATATTTTTTCATCTGAAATATGCTAAAAGAATGAACAAACTGACTGTAGAATATGTGATTAACTTGTTTGCTTGTTTTTATAACACTAGCAATAAAGCAACTGAGGGACCCAAAGGGCTTTTTCCAGTCCCACACCCTCCTTACAGCTTCCCTCTCCTGCTGGGGGTCAAGTCTAGGCCAATTTTCATTCTCTATCCACAGGAACATGCTTGGGTAAAACGTTCTCAGCATGTACTTACTGATAGTTACCTGTCCCTCTGGAAAGTCCCAGGTAAAGTTCAAATGCGTGTTATGTTTGCTAGCCAATAGATTTAAAGGTCAACATGCTTAGCCAATAAGTTTGAGCTGTAACCTAGATGATGTAACCTGTTCCTCTAAAATGTATAAAAACTGCTGCAATAGCCATTCGGGGCCACCTTCTAGTCCCTTGCCTTGAGGGACTAATTGAAGCTAGACCCCCGACACACCAGAAAAAAGAAAACCCTCTTGCATTGGCATTGATCTGCATCTCAGTGTCTCACTCAGAGATATTTCAAAGTAAGTACCACTGAACAAGGATCAGGGTCTTACACAACAGTCAGTGTTACAACAAAATAAGCTCAAAAAATAAACAGACATACAATTTAGAGGAATTATTTTGACTCTACGTAAAAATATGAGCAGTAACGAATCTCTATGTTTTACAAAAAAATAACTGTATGAATATAGATCCTCTGAGCAAAAGATTATGTTATTTTCTGGGTTGAAAACTTTAGAAAATGCTCATCTTGTGTCTCAAATATGGAATATTAGGAAGGTTGCATCAGGGAAGTTATTTTAAAGGCATTTCTGTTGACTCTGCTTGAAGATTGGTCCATTACTTTCATCACACATTTCAACATTCTACCACTGTTCTACAATTTTCTGGCATTCATTTGTCACACTGACAGAAACTAGTTTAAAATTTAAATCTATATCCCTCCTGAATCCTGTAAAAGCATTTGTAAGCCAGAGCATGTGCAATGACTGATGATGGTCGTGTCTGGTGCCAGTAGAGGCAGCAGAATTGCTCAACAAGTACCTTAACAAGGTAAACAGTGGGACAAATTACAAAAAAACAAATGGTTTATCACATGATGGCTTCCATGGCATCCTTCATACTTGTCACCAAATGTCATTTCCACAAATAGAACATCGCACAAGTAGAAAATGGGCCTCTAAATAGATTCATATTTAATTCTCTTAAACCCCATCTAGTTTAATATTTTAAAGAAAGAACACAAAAGAAAAAGGAAAATTGAATGATTTCTAAAAGTTCTTTTTAATTTAGACAAACTGATTTTCCATGTTAAGCATGCATAATCATTCAATTTAGTTTTTTTCCCAACATAACTTTGAGTTTTATTCATCATTATGAGCTCATTCATTTTATTCATTTTTGCCTTTTTAATATTAAGAATATTTCTTATTAATATTTATTTAAACAAGGGTTATCCTGCTATCTGAGCTACCAAAAACAAACAAACAAACCAACAAACAAACACGATAATAATATATGCTCAACAAAAGCAATAATTCAGAGCCTAGAATTTTAAATGACATATTTTCTCTAACTTCTCATTAATCTACATCAATAGTAAAGAAGTATGAGACTAAAAGCCATCTATATTATGATGACCAGTCATACTGTATTCAATGTGATCCTATGATCACCTTCTCATGGCAGAACAATGGAAAGCCACCCTTAATTATGCCCCTTATTCATTTTACATAGTTTCAGGAGACTATTGTTTAAGAAATCAAAGTTTGTTGATTTGCCCAGAACCAGTATGCAATAATGTCTTTAAAATTTAAACTTATAATAGAGTATTTACTATCTAACTTGACTATCTTTATTTATTCTATTAAACATGGCCATCATGCAAGTTATAAAAGACCTGTTTTTTTTTCCTGAGATTTCTATAAAATTAAGATATTATATTCACAAATACACTATGACATATTATCAGCCAAGTTGTAAAGGTATGTTAGTTAAATTAATATAATTGATATACCCTAGTATAATGTTACTAGAAAACAGCAAATTTGAAATTATATATTTGTACTTCAGTTTTGATATGTTATTTATGTTATCTTGGGAAGTATAAAAAGTTTGAGAACTGAGGAACATGATTCTGAGGGAAATTTTTAAGAAGGTAAATCTGTAATAGTTTATATTCATACCCAGTTATAAGCAATATATTACAGAAAAAAATTACAGAAAATTACTACTTGAGACATTTGGGCAGAATAAAGCTTAAAAGTTTTAATTCATCATTAATATTTGAAAACCACTTTCCATTCAACTTAAACATATGTTAAAATTCTACACTATAAAATTCATTAAAGTTACATAGGAAAAAAGGCTGGATCAATGGACAAGAACACACAGATGATTTGCTGAGTTAACTCGGAGAAAGAGTAGAGTTTAACTAAAATTTGTTTGCTAACAATGAAAGCTCTGTTCTGGGACATGTTCTCAGACATACTCAGAATGTCCTTCAAAAACCAAAATTCCATGAAGCTCTGCTCTCACCTTTGAAACCAAATGTTCTTAAAACAATTTCTGTGCTAAAAATATGGGAAAATTTCACAAGGAATGTATGCCACACTTATCTATGACATTTAGTGACACCATAAAATAATAGCTTCATTAAGTAAATAAGACCAGGGCAAAATAATTGTTCCAACAAAAAAACATAAATATGGTTGAATTTGCCATTGATATGATCAATTGTGTTCAGCACAGTCACTGGGACACCTTCCCATTCTAAACTTCCCTCTTGACTTTTATTATAATAACCAAGTTGTAATATCCATAACATTTAAGTATTGGTAATTCTGATTCTTCATTATATGTACAATTTTAATTCAGGAACTACTTAGTGCCTCAAATATTTCCCATTTCTGGAGCTTTGTGGTTTTTGTCTTGCTTTCTTCAGTGGTTCATTAATATTGAAGCTATATTTGTTATTAAAATATTCTCAAGTTATGTTTCTTCCTCAATCAGATGTCCATACTAATTGCTTTCATGCACATTATGTATGAAATATCATAAATAAATGTAATGTTTGTTTTAGTGACTGTTCTGTTGCTATGAATAGACACTACCACCAAGGCAGCTCATGAAAGTATTTAATTGCTTACATATTCAGAGATTTAGTTCACAATAATCATGGCTAAAATCATGGCATGAATTAGGCAGGCACTACTATTGGAGTAGTAGCTGAGAGCTTACATCTTCTTTCAAAGTTGGAGACAGAGAAAGAAATCCTGATCTGACCTGGGATTTTGAAATTTCATACCTGGCCTCCAGTGACAAACCTACTTGAACAATGCCACGCATTATAATTCTTCCCAAAAGACTTTCAACAGATAGGGACTAAGCATTCAAATACATAAACCTAGAGAGGTCATTTCATTCAAGCTATGCTCAATATTTTGATGATTTCCATTGAAAACAGAATATCATAGACACTTAGACCACTACACAAGGGCTGGTGTATCAGGTCTGGTGGAGTCTGTAATCTCAGAAATAAAACCCATTCATAGCTGATAGAATTCAATATCAACCAAGGCTGCAAGAAGAGGAGATAAGATGTCTTAAGTTATTTGGTTCTTATATTTGTTATTACCTTCACATTTACTTTCTCCCACATTATATTATTGCTATAATTAAAGTTTTCTTATATTCAAAAAATTTTAATGAGAAAGTACAAGATTTATTTGGAGATTTGTCTATCAATAAATCAATTTAAAAGAACAAAGCATTTTTTTTTATAACTAAGCAATGATTTATTGAAGGAATACATCACACTTTTCTTAATCATTTCCTCATATTGAGGTCTTTTTAAATAAAATCTTCCCTCATTTAATACATGCTGACCACAGATTTCCTTTCTCATCATTCTTTCTATTTTGAAAAAGGTACAAATACTTACATTCATTAAAAGTTTTTGACCTCCAGGACTTTTTGAATGTAGTGCTTCATAGTGTATTTAAAGAGGCTAAATGAAGTAGACAAAATAAATTATGAAAATCTATGAGGGAATAAGACAGTAAAGAATGATAAGGATAGACTTTTAGTTTATATGCAAAATGAAGTGCCTTCTATGCCAATAATAAACATTCTTGTTATATTTTTAGCAGTAGTATTAAGACCAGACTGTGCATCCATTCTTTCTCAGTAGTACTTGCTACTTTTGATGTTAGCAAAGCAAAAGTGAATGAGGGATATTACACAGCCACTACCAGAAAGCACTCAATGAATTAATGAAGCAAAGGACTTACAGAAGGGAAGTCAGAGTCAGATATGCATATGTGCTAATGTTTTAAACATGATGACGCTTCATCAAAGGGCAATGCTGCTCTGTTCCAGCTAGAGCAGAGATGTGCACATACTCTTTTGCTAGCCTTGACGTTAATAAAGAGTTGTTTATGTAGAGACAATTAATTGATAATGTTCTTATTTTGCCCAAGTAGCTTGTAAGACTGAGAACCTGAATTAAGTTTAAAAATACCATGACATCATATACGAACTTCTTATACCTAACTGGATAACTAATGAAATAATTTGCCCTGAATAGGGTATGAATGACATCTGCATGACACTGCTAGGAACAGATTATTTGTCCACACAATATATGCTATTGCAGTAAACCCCACTTTGTATTTATTACATACAACCTCATACATTTTTAAGAGAACTGCTTGCCTAGGAATTCCACATTTACTACATGTAGAACCCTTACAACTTCATTAAAATGTGTAAGAGAATAGAAGAAATTGGACATTTTAATTATTATCTAAAGTAACATTATCTAGTCAGATTATTAATCACCGTACAATAAGGCTGAAAGAGTATGAAATAGAATTTTGATATAGTGAACTAGATAAATATAATAATTAGCCTAATTAAAGATCATATGACTTCAGTGTCGAATAATTTTACCTGATATTCCAGCTATTAAAAAACATGTAAAAGCCAGACAGAACTATTCCAGAAGGAGCCAGAAAGAATTATTTTTATTCGTGTATTATGGCTGTTTGTTGATTAAACTTAAATTGAACTTAATCCCCATTTTAATAGATTCACATAAGAGGTTTATTGTATATTTCTATCTTTATTATTTCTTTGAATTTTGATATAATAAAGTTATATCATTTACTCCTTACCTTTCATCTGTCCAAACTGTTCTATTTATCCCAACTTCCTATCTTTAAATTTATGTCTCCATTTCGAGTGTGTGTGTTTGATTGTATGTGTGTTCCTAAATACACACATACAATCATTTTAACATCTATAATGTTACTTTTATGAATATATTTTCAGGATTGATTGGGAGAAATAATCTTCCAGGAAAGAGAGCATACCAATACTAATTGGTGAATATCTACTTATCTTATACTTAAAAGAACATTTGTAAACTTACAATTATGTCATATCTAGAGTTGCTCTAGGGATATATCTGATTGGGACAGCAAGGAAATGAAGAAAAGACAAACATGCAGGCATATAGTAAAGCTGGGGTCATGTGGACTGGGCTCTCCAATGGAGAAACGGCTGAACCCTGGAAGCTCAGAATGCTTACTATATGCACTTGAACTGGGAGGCATGGTTATCAGCTACTGATAACCAAGGAGGCATAGATCAGGTTTTACACATAGATCAAGGAGACAGGTTTAGCTAATAACACTGGAGTATCAGCTACTGATAACCAAGGAGGCATAGATCAGGTTTTACACATAGATCAAGGAGACAGGTTTAGCTAATAACACTGGAGACAGACTTCAAATGGTAAATATGGTTGACAGTGCGATAGTAGACACTTTCTGCATATATTGTCAATATCTACATGTTGGTCAGCAAAATGCTTTTTCCATTTGTCCTGAGTCTGAGACTAGTGTTGGGCTCATATCAATAACAGATACCAAATCAAGCATTCATTCATTCAAGACTCCCCTTATTTCTCACACAATTATTATTCTAAAACATGTAAGTCTTTTGATTTTCACAGGTAAGATTTATAATAAATTAATTTACTTTAAGAATTGGATTATTAAGAAATGAACTATAGATTTTTTATCAGCCAAAGTTAAGAAAAAGCAAGGGCCAAACATGCTGCTTTTGAAAAGCTTTGGAAACTTCCTTGGAGAACAACATTCACTGGAGTACTGTAATTTACTGGTAAGTTATAGGGTTTGGTAGATGATAAATATAATAAGCATCAAAAGAGTATGAAGAAAATATTACTATTATAGAAATATTTGATAGGTTTTTTTATACTATCAGACTATTTCTTGCACTAAAAGCTCACATTTATGAATAAAATATTCTAAATAATTTTTAGGGAGATTTAAATTTCATGATTATTGTGAAATGAACACAGTAGGTAGTCCTGCCTGGCCAATTTTTAGCATCATCATTCAGATATTATAAAAGTCATTTCAGTTGGCTTAGCAAACAATGGTAACATAATTACTTTTGACATAATTGATTTAGACACAGGCATGGAAATGCTGGTGTTTACAAAACTGGCTGAAATCTCAGTAAACACCCATATTTATTTATTTACCTGTTTATTTGGTGTTTTTTCTTTAATTTTATTTTTTAATTACACCATCCCTGCATTCCCATGCCTCTTTTGCCATCTCATCTCCCTCTCAAATTCATAGTCTCATTTTATTTAAATATAAGTGTACTGCTGATTCTATTTAGTGTTGTACATATATGATTTTAGGGCTGACCAATTGGTATTGTAAAACCAGTTAGAGGGGTAAAAATCCATGAGGAAATCTAATTATCTCTTTTCAACTGGTTTTCTCAATAGTTTGTCCATATTTGCTTGCAGTTCTCTGTCTATCGATAGACCCCCATGAGATTCCTGCCTTTCAGTGTCATCATGTGTATTCTTCTAGTTATTTTCCAGGTCTAGTCTATACAACAATATTGCTAATATATCATGGGTATAGCTTTCCTGCCATTTTGAGGAGAGCAAATCTCAAAGACTTCCTGGTCCTATGATTTTTACAATCTCTCTCTGGCCCACTCCTCCATAAGTTATTGATTCTTAGGTGAATGAATTTTGTTGTAGATAAATATCCTGCAAATGGACATCTCAGGATCAATTGATCTCTTTATTTTGACTTAATGAAGGTTTATTTTTAAATTAATATTCTTCATCTGCTGCAAAGAAAGGCTTCTATGATGGGGAATTAGATTTATATTAACTTGTGGATATAGGATAAATTTTAAAGTACATTTATGAGTCAGGCTGGTCTAGTAAAGTGGCAAGAATAAGTTTTCTCTAAGATCTGTGACCTCACTAGTCCCAGACAGTTGGCTAGACTTCTAATGCAAGGCATAAGATTGCTCTTGTTGTATGGGCCTTACATGGATTAGACAACCCTTGGCTACAGACAAAATATGAATACCACTTATAGCCTTTGAGAACTATCATGCCATACTGATCATTGTTGAGTTTCATAGGGATCACAGCTGGGTAGGGATTATTTATTTCTCTCTTTCCTTGGGAGCTTGCTTAGTAAATTCTAGATATAGACACAGAAGAGGACTTGAGGTCAGATTCAATTTTAATCTTTTGAGTCCTGTGTCTGAAGTATGTGCTTTCTTCATAAATAAAGACTTATCTTCAACCTCCAAGACAACCAGCCACAACTGAAGAGGTTTTATTATTTTGGGGGGTATCTCTTTCTTACCTTAGGGCTTCTATTGATGTAAAAAGACACCATGACCACTTCAAATACTAAAAAGAAAAGTTTCTATTTGGAGATGGCTTACCATTTTAAATGTATGTCCATTATCATTATAGCAGGAAACATGGTAGCATACAAGCATATGTGAACAAACATGAAGCTTCAGAAGGAAATGTGTGGGACAGTGGTTCGTGAGAGGTATCCTGGTCCTCGGTTGAGCTAAAGGCTTTGGAGCCCCAGAGATCCTGAAGAGATGATAGGAGCTCTGCAGTTCCCAGGCACCAGGCCCCTGTCACTAGCCACTGCCCCCCATAAACTTGTGGCCACCAGTCATGTAAGGGCTATGCCCCAAGCCCCTCTACATATAGATGATGCATCCCTAACATTTCAGATCAAGACAATAGGCACAAATGCTCAAGACAGATCTCCATAATAAAGAGGTTCTTAAAAGCCTAGAAGACAAAGCTAGTACGCCTCCTTTCCCAGACATTTTTTCTTGCAAAAAGTATTTAATCTCAGGCCCACCCTGAGAAGGGGATATGTTTTTATGCATCCACTTTCTACCATGGCAATAAACAATTCAGAACAAGACTGGCTTTTTTCATTGGGTTCTACTGTGGGCAGCCATGGAGAAGACCTTTGCCTACAGAGCCACTGTCTAATTTCTCATAGAATCCACAACCAACATCAAGTCTTCCATAGCCACCAAGCCATGGACTCTCACTACCCCCCCCCAATCCCCAGGCTAGACCCAGCCAACAGCTCCCAACTCCATTCTCAGATCTTCCATGGCTTCCAGCAGCACCTGGGTGTCCAAGAGCCTGGGAATTTCAGGGCTCCAGCCTAGCCAAAGGCCCCAGGAGTCCCCAGGCAGCTCTAGATTCCCACATCTCAGTCTGTGCTTTCCCACACCTATACGTGCCTCTGTGCTTCCCTACAGCTCAGCACCCATCCAGTGTGTGGGATAAATGCAGTGAAATCCTCCACATTCTATCTCCCCAAGTAGCCTTGCTCTGTGGAGGAGCAGATGCAGGACCCACAACCTTACAGAAGTGAACTGTCTCAGTTCACTTTGATTTGAACTTCTGAGACCTTAAAGTCAACTTCTAGTGACTCACCTCCTCCAACAAGGCTACACCTACTCCAACAAAGTCACACCTAATATTGCCACCTCCAATGAGCCTATGAAAGCCCTTTATTTAAACCAACACATTCAGCTCTTTGTGCTCCATAGTCTTATAGCAACATCATAATGAAAATGCATTTAGTCTAACTTCAAAAGTTCCTTAGTTTATAATACTCAGAGATTAAGATTCTTGTGAGAGTGACACAATCTCTTAAATATAATACCCTGTAAAATCAAAATGAAAAGCATACAGTGACACATGATATGCAATACCATTCATAAATGGAGAAACAGAAAACACAGTAAGGAAGTACATGACCAAACCAAGACTGAAAACCAGCTGAGCAAACACCAAACTCTAAATCTCCATGTCTGATGTTCAAGTGCTTGTCAGAGCTCTATTTCCTTTCACTTTTGTTGACTGCATCTCACTTCTTACAATGTTTGCTTTGATACTTCAATATGTGAGAAAGAGATGTATCTTCATTTTCAGAGTAAATACTATAATAATTTTCTTTGAATGAGTAGTATTATTTGTTGACCACAAAGCAAAGGTTATTTTGCAAGGTGGTTGCTGATATTATATAGTCCAGGATCAATTAAGACTCGGCTTCAATATAAGAAATGTCCTACAAGAAAATAACTAAAATGTTCTGGATGCTCCTTATATTCCATATATTTGGTTTGATTATCTTCAGTGGTGTCAAGACAGAGTTCTATTTCTTAGTCATCAAAATCTGGAGATTCTGATTTTACATGAGTATATCTTGGGTGATTATTACTGGCTACCATGTTTCAGAGTGACTAAAGTTAAGGGTATGATAACTGATCATTGCTGAATAGACACTGATCTTTAAAACATTGCTGCAAACAAGTTCTGTGTATTCTTTATTTGTTTTTAGAAAAACTAAGACAATGAAATAAATGCCACACAAGCAGTAAGGTATTTGTACCAGTAGTGTTTTATCATACTTTTTAAAGAGTACGAATTAATCAGAAGATAGTCACTTGAACCTAGTTTTTCTATGTAAGGGAGATACAAAACATTGCATTATCTAATATTAGATAAGCCTTTACAAAAATTCTCCAGATTGTTCTGCTGTACCTAACATGAGAAAGACAATCTTAGATGGCCAATGATGAGAAATAATGTGTCTTAATATCTAACCAGCCATGTATTAGAATGCTCAAAAACGGATGGTAAGCCTTATTCTGTTACTCTACTCCTTGAGACAGTAAAGAGCCAAGTTCACGCTTTAGCCTTTAAAATTAAAAGCTCATTGGAAAAAGGAGAAAAGCATCCTTCCAAATTGTTTTTATATCATAAACACAATGTAGTCCTGCAAACATATCTTATCTATCAGTTATTTTGTATGGGGTTCCTCATAAACTTTGCTAAGCGTATGACTTAGTTTGGATTTCTATTCATGCACAGACATCATAACAAAGAAGCAAGTTGTGAAGGAAAGGGTTTATTCAGCTTACTCTTCCATATCACTGTTCATCATGAAAAGAAGTCAGGACTGGAACTCAAGCAGGTCAGGAAACAGGAGTTGATGCAGAGGCCATGGAGGGATGTAACTTACTGGCTTGCTTGCTTCTCTTGGCTTGCTCAGCTAGCTTTCTTATAGATCCCAAGACTACCAGCCCACAGATGGTACCACTCACAAGGGGCCCTCCCTCCTTGATCCCTAATTGAAAAAATGCCTTACAGCTGTATCTCATGGAGGCATTTTCTCAACTGAAACTTGTTTCTCTGTGATAAATCCAACTTGTGTCAAGTTGACAAAAAAACAGCCAGTAAGGCTTATGGTTAGCATTATTAATTAACCTTTGATAAACATTATGATTAATACAAAATGTCTATTTGATTAGATGGAAAAAGCCTTAAGAGTTCAATAAAACACATTGCTGTAGGTGTCTCCTATGGTCTTGCAAGACAAAGTGAATTCATGAGAGCTCTATACTAATTGTTAGAGTAAACTTTTGATGGAATCAAAATCAACAATATGACTGAAGAACAGTAAAGGGACAGTAAGTGACACATAGTTGGAGAAACTTGTTGAGGCATCTATCCTTGTAACTTTCCTGTATTTCCTCTATCTGCTTCCTAACAACGAGGAGATGCAATGTTCTTTTCCCCTATGCTATTCTTGAAGTCATTACTGACATCTCTAAAATGGTGAACCAAAATAAACATTTCCTTCTTTTAGTTGTTTTCCTGGCTACATGAACATACCAATGCAAAAATATAATAAATGCTGATGCTCTGCTTTTGTTACAACCATACTCAGTATCATCCCATCCAATTTTATGGGCAAACAAAGAGAAAATTACATTAATAATGACAGGCAGCTTAAATACTATCTGAACACTGAATGTAGAATAAAGCTATATTTATTTGTGAAATAAAAAATTACTTGCTTATTTTGGTTGATTCAGAAAAAACATGGCTGCCATATTTCTAGTGTCACATGGTCAGTTATAAATGGAAAAGTTATTTTTATTTGCCTGATGTAATTTTCATCTCGGAGGCTTAATGCTGAATAAGCTCACCTTTTCTAGTTTTTTATGCTGTTGCTGTTTGTTTGTTTGTTTGTTTTTTCTGAACTCAGAATGGCTGATTCAACTTAGTTGTTCTGGCTCAAACTTCTCTCCAAGTTGACTGACTCAATATGGCTTCTTTCAGTTTCTCACTGAATTTCTCTGCTTGGCTTCAAACCACCTCCTTATTCTCTGGCTTCAACTACCTCAGCTGTCCTACCCTGAAATGGATTTACTAAGGAACAAACTTACTTCCAATCCAGTACTCTTTGTACTGACTTCTAATTGCTCAACTCCAAACTGACTGAATAACTCTTAAATAGCTTCTATTTCCTCTGCTGTTCTTGTAAGAGTTGTACTTAACCTATCTCTGATTCAGTCTGTCAAATCTCTCTGATTCATCACGTTGTATGTGTCTCAGTTAGATTCACTTTCAAAAATGTCTGCATCCTTCTACAAATTAATTTTACTTTAAAGGCATATACAAATACCCTGTCTGTATTCCAACCAGAAACATTAAAAATGTGTGGCACTTCCAGTTGGATCACATATATCTAGGTCTTTGGATGTGACTTTTTGCCAGAGCAGCCATGTTTCTGGACTAAAATTACTGTAAAGGTAACTGCAAGTAAATGTTGCTAAAAGGTGTATCATGACTTAAAAGTTATAAATACTTATACATAGCCATAATTTTATGTAAATTTGATAGTAGAAATGGGGAATTTTTAATATGTGACTGTATATATTGTATCTGACACATATGTTAATGTATCCATCACATATTGCACTTTTTGAACTTATTGGACTTAAAAAGTAATAATAATAAAGGGCTATTGAGAATGTCCCATAACTCTTCCTCAGTGGAAAAGCATGATGATATCAATAAAACAATTGATAGCTCATGCTGGCCAGAATGTAGAATAAGGGGAGCAATCATCTATTGCTCTTGATACTCATTGAGTGCTGCTTGGAATTCAAACTTGTCCAGTCACTAACAAAATCAATATGTTAGTTCTTCAGAAAATTGGGAATTGTTCTGTGTCAAGATCCACTCTTCTGTATATACCCAAAGGATACTTCATTCTACCACAAATACACTTGTTCAACCATGTTTACTGCTGCTCTATCTGTAATAGCATGGAACTGGAAGTTATCTAGATGTCACTCCACAAAAGAATATATTAAGACAATGTGGTACACATTGGAGTATTACTCAGCTGTTAAAAAAATGACATTATGAAATTTGTAGGCTAATTGATGGAATTAGAAATGAGTGAAATAACACATAACAGAAAGATAAGTATAGTGTGTTTTTAGTTATATGCAGATATTAACAAATGAATAAATGATAACTAAGCTACAATTCCTAGAGAAGTCAAGTATAGCAGAGGAAACTATGTGGGACACATGTATCTCTCTAGGTTAAATAGACAGTATATATTGTATTGGTATACTAGGGACAATAAGGGTGGTTTGAGTAGAAAAAGCAAGGAAGATAGTGTTGAAGAAGGGAATGTGGTAAAAGACAGCTAAAATTGAGAGATGTTTGATGTATGAAAACCTATTGCAGTGAAAAGTTCTTAAAATTATGAAAGTAATTCTAACAAAGTCTCCAAAATGAGGCAGGGGATTCCCTATGGGCCATATCTTATCATCAAACGATGCTTTCAGTATGGGACTATGCTACATCTAATTGAGTTGTTGACCAAAGATGACCCACTAAAATCCACAAATTCAGGGTGTCATCACAATGATATGTTGCTCTCCACAAATAAACAGCAAAGCCCCAATGGTGACTATAATATCTAAACAATGCATTAAACATGGAAAACTTGAACAAGTACCTACATAGAACCTTAGCTCCTATCTTTTAGTTTCCTTGTTAAGGGAAACTAGGGTCTCTACAGGAAACCAAAAGAAAAGTGGAGACATAAACAGAGCACCAGAATTTTTAATATATAAGCTATCTTGCCTGCAAAATATGGTAGGGCAATAGTGGCACAAAATTTGTGGAAGTAACCAACCAATGTCTGATTTTACTTAAAGACAACTCCCTGAGAATGATTCCTTATCTAGATAACTAAGAACCAGATATCAAAAAAGTCCAAAAACATGGAGTTCAAATGAAGTACATCTGGTTTAAAAATAACAAAATTACTCTTAATGATATTCTGGTATACTCATACCTTGTTCAAGTATCATTAGAGAACCTTCTTCCTGCAGAATAAAGGAACCACAGCTAGTAATTGTGCACACACACACACACACACACGCACACACACTCACAGAGAGAGAGAGAGAAAGAGAAAGAGAGAGAGACAGAGAGAAAGAGACAGAGAGACAGACAGAGACAGAGACAAAGACACACAGAAAGAGATTGGAACACATTACTCTAAATGAGATGTCCCCATCAAATTTCTCACCATAAAGCTACGGTAATCCGGTGAAAATAAAGGCAGAAAGAATGTAAAAGGCAGAATAGACAGAGGACTCCAAGAGAATAAGGCCCTCTAAATCAACTAAGCAAAACTCATACAACCCATTAGAGAAGCACAGAGTCAACACAGATCTGCTACCAGATCTTCTATGTATATATTATAGCTTTCAAGTTAGTATTTCTATGGAACACTTCAATGTATGAATGAGTGAGTCTCTAACTCTAGTGCTTTCTTCTGAGTCTCTTTACCTTCTGTTGATGCGCCTTGTCTAACTTCAATGTTATAGATATTGTTTTATATTTAATTTTGTTAAGAAAAAATAGATGATTTTGAAACCATAACATTTATTTTATGACTAATTGAAATCCTCAAGATGCCCTGGATTCTGCAAAAGCTTTCCTCTTGTGTTTAGGTGTTGTTCCTTCATAGAATCCATGTCTGAATCTGCAATAGACAATTTTTATGTGCCTCACCTGAGTAGTCCCAGTAGTGTTTTGTCTCTTAACCTTGGCACTCCAGTTATACTTTCTTTTTCTATTGGCAGGGTAGCTACATTTTCCACAAGTTGACTTCTGAGGATGGTAGGCCTTGGAGGCACAGTGGCTTTAGTCATCTTGATTCTGCCAGCAATGCCAAAGAGACTAGATTCATAATAACTGCGGATATGGAAACTCAAGAGTCTCCTTCTTATAGCCAGGCAGGGACCCTATTAGAACCTTAGAAACACCATCCCATCCATATAACTTTTGAAACAAAATGTATCCTGTGTACAAGAAATGCAAGGACAAAGATGGAGGAGAAATTGAAGGAATGGGCATCCAATAACTGCCTTGAGACACATACTATGGGCAAGCACCAATCCCTGCCACTATTTATGATACACTGTTATATATGCAGATAGGAGTCTAGCATGACTTTCCTTTCAGAGGCTCCACACAGATGGTGACTGAAAAAGATGAAGAAATTAAAAGCCAAACATAGGATGGAGCTCAGGGACTCTCAATGAATAGTTGGGGGAAGAATTGAGGGCCCAGAAAGGAAATAGGAACTCGATTGCAAGACTAAAATAGTCAGCTAATCCAGATCATTGGAGACATTCAGAAACTGAACCACCAACCAAAGATTATATATAGGCTAACATAGGCTCCCCTCACATATATAGTAGATATGCAGCTAAATCTTCATGTTGGTCCCCCTAACAAATGGAGTGGTTGATATCCCTAAAGCTGTTGCCTGTTGTTTCATTTGGATGTTATAAAGCAAACAATATAATAAAAATATAAAAGCTTGTCATCTTCCTAGAGACAATAACATATTTACATTTATAAATGAATGATAATTCACATTGTTTTGGTCTCCTCTTTTTCTCAATATTCAATACATTTTTTATTCTTTAATCTATTTTTACAGTCAAGAATTTATCCCTCTCCTGGTCCATCCTCTGACTGTTCCACATCCAACATTTCTTCCCTCCAATTTCCAAGAAGATGTGCAGTCACCCAGCCCACCAGCCTTCCAACTCCCTGTGCCCCAAATCTCTTGAGGGTTAGGTGCATCTTCTCTGACTGAGTCTGTACCCAGAAGTCCTCTGCTGTATATGTCTTGGGGGCCTCATATTAGCTGGTGTATTCTACCTGGTTGGTGGCTCAGTGTCTGAGAGATCCTGGAGATCCAGGCTAGTTGAGACTGCTGGTCTTACTATGGGGTTGTCCTTCTTCTCAGATTCCTACAGCTTTTCCCTAATTCAACCACAGAGATCACCAGCTTTGTCCATTAGTAGGATGTAAATATCTGCACCTGACTCTTTCAGCTGCTTTTTGGGACTTTCAGAAGGCAATCATCTAATGTAACAGACCTCTGCTTGTAAGCACACCATAGCATCAGTGTCAGATCTTGGGGCTCCCCCCTGAGCTAAATCTCAATTTGGGCCTATCACTGGACCTCCTTTTCCTCAGGCTTTTCTCCATTTTTTGCTCCTGCAGTCCTTTCAAACCAGATCAATTCTGAGTCAGAGTTTTTGACTGAGGGACGGTAACAACATCCTTCTACTTGATGCCCTGTCTTTATACTGGAGGTTGACTCCACAAGTTTTTTTCTCCCCGTTGTAGGGAATTTCAACTAAGGTCTTTCCTTTGAGTCCTAAGAATCTCTCACTTCCTAGGTCTCTGGTATATTCTAGAGGATTCCCCAACACCCTACCTCCTGAGGTTGCCTGTTTCGATTTTTCTGCTGGCCCTCAGGGCACCATTGCTGTCTCCCCAACCCCAAATCTGATTATGTTATGTTCACCTATTCCACTCCCTGTTGTATTTTTCACCCAGGTCCATCCCTCCACCCTCCTGTGATTGCTTTCTTCTCCCTCCCATGTGAGATTAAGATGTCCTCACTTGGGCCCTTCGAGTAGTTAGCATTCTTGAGTTCTCTGGATAGTATAATGGGAATTATCTACTTTTTTGGTTAATATCCAATTATGAGTAAGTACATACCATGCATATCATTTAAGTCCTAGTTACCTTACTCAGGACAATATTTTCTATTTCTATCCATTTGCCTGCAAAACTCATGCTGTCCTCCTTCTGAATAGCTAGATAGTATTCTATTATGTGAATGAACCATGTTTTCTGTGTCCATTCTTCTGTTGTGGGACATCAAGGTTGATTCAACGTTCTGGATATCACAAATACAACTATAAAGAAAAAAGTGGAACATGTGCCCCTGTGGCATGAAGGGTCAACTTTTGGGTATATGCCCAAGAGTTGTATAGAGTTGTATAGCTGGGTCTTCAGGTGGATCTATTTCAAATTTTTTCAGGAACCACCACATTGATTTCAAGAGTGGTTGTATGAGTTTGTAATCCTACCAGCAATGGAGGAATGTTCCTCTTTCTCCACATCCTCATCAAGATGTGCTATCACCTGAGGTTTTTTTATCTTAGCCATTCTGGTTGGTGAAAGGTGAAATAACAGGGTTGTTTTGATTTGCATTTTCCTGATGATTAAAGACTTTGAACATTTCTATAAAGGCTTCTCAGCCATTCAAGATTCTTCTGTTGTGAATTCTCTGTTTAGTTCTATACCCCAGTTTTTGATTGGGTTGTTTGGTTTATTGGAGGTTAGCTTCTTGAGTTCTTTATATATTGTGGATATTACCCCTCTCTGAGATGTGGGGTTAGTGAAGACTTTTTCCCAATCTTCAGATGACTGATTTTTTCCTATTGACTATGTTATTTGCCTTACAGAAGATTTTCACTTGCATGAGGTCTCATTTACCAATTCTTGATCTTAGAGCCTGAGCCATTGAAGTTCTGCTTAGGAAATGTCCCCTTGTGACAGTGAGTTTGAGGCTCTTTCCCACTTTTTCTTCCATTAGATTCAGTGTACCTGGTTTTATGTTGAGGTCCTTGATACACTTGGACTTAAGCTTTGTGCAAAGTGAAAAATATGGATCTATTTTCAATTTTCTACATACAGATTGCCAGTTAAACCATTACCATTTATTGACGTTGCTTTCTTTTTTCCATTGTATATTTTTACCCTCTTTATCAAAATTAAGTGCCCATAAGTGTATGGTTTTATTTCTGGATCTTCAATCTTAATCCATTGATCAATGTGTCTGTCTCTCTACCAATATCATGAAGTTTTCATTATTTTGCTCTGTAATATAGCTTCAGGTCAAGGATGGTGATTCCTCCAGAAGTTCTTTTATTGTTAAGGTTTGTTTTCACTATTCTGGGCTTTTTACTTTTACTGTTGAATTTTAGAATTGCTCTTTAAATGTCTTTGAAGAATTATTTTGGGATTTTGATGGGGATTGCATTGAATCTTTAGAGTGCTTTTGGTAGGATGATCATCTTACTACTTTAATTCTGCCAATCCATGAGCATGAGACATCTCTCCATTTTCTGAGATCTTCTTAGATTACTTTCTTGAGTGTCTTCAAGTTCTGTTCATAAAAATCTTTTTCTTGTTAGGATAGAGTTACTCCAATGCAATTTACATATTTGTAACTATTGTGAAAGGTATTGTTTCCCTAATTTTTTCTTTGCCCATTTGTCATTTGTATAAAGAAAGTCTACTTATTAATTTTATATCCAACCATTTTATTGAAGTTGTCTACCAGCTGTAGAAGTTCTCTGGTTGATTTTTTGACGTCACTTATGTATACTATCATATATCTGCACATAATGATATCTTGACTTCTTCTTTGCCCATTTTTTACCCCTTTAATCTTCATTTGTTGTCTTATTGTTCTAGCTAGAAATTCTAGTATTAAATTGAATAGATATGTTGAAAGTGGGCTTCCTCCTCTTGTCTCTGATTTTAGTTGGATTGCTTCAAGTATCTCTCCATTTAGTTTGATATTGGCTGTTATTTTGCTCTAAGTTGCTTTTATTATATTTAGGTATGGGCCTTGAATTTTTGACACCTCAAACAGTTTAACATGAAGGGGAGTTATATATTGTCAAGTGCTTTTTCTGAATCTAAGAAGATTATCATGTGATTTTTTAAATTTCAATGTTTATAGAGTAGATTATGTTAATTGATTTTCATATATTGAACCAACATTGCATCCCTGGGATTAATCCAATTTTATTGTGGTAAATGATGGTTTTGATGTGCTCTTGGGTTCCATTCACTAGAATTTAATTTAGTATTTATGAATCAATTTTCATAAGTGGAATTGGTCTGAAGTTCTCTTTTTATGGTGAGTCTTTGTATGGTTTAGATATCATAATAATTGTGGTTTCATATAATTGGTTATGTAGTGTTCCTTCTGTTTCTCTTTTTATGGAATAGATTGTGTATTCTGTGACCTCATGTTCATTGAATTCCAGGAAGTCTTTAATTTCTGTGTTTATTTTATCCATGACCAAGTTATTGTTGAGTAGAGAGTTGTTAAGTTTCCATGGGTATGTGATTTTTCTGTTATTTTTATCATAATTGAAGTTCAGCCTTATTCCATGGTGATCTGATAGGATGCACGAGATTATTCCAATCTTCTTGTATCAGTTGAGGCTTCTTTTGTGATAGATTATATGGTCAAATTTTGAGAATGGAACATGAGGTGCTGAGAAGAAGTTATATTCTTTTGTTTTAGTGTGAAATGTTCTTTAGATATCTGTTAAATCCATTTGTTTCATAACCTCTATTAATTTCACCATGTCTTGTTTTAGTTTCATTTTCCATGACTTATCTAATAGTGAGAGTGGCATTTTGAAGTCTTCCGCTATTATTGTGTGGGGTTCAATGTGTGTTTTGAGCTTTAATAAAGTTTCTTTTATGAATGTGTGTGCCCTTGCCTTTGGGGTATAGGTGGTCACAATTCAGAATTTCTCTTGGTGAATTTTTCTTTTGAAGAATATAAAGCTTCTGTAAGGCAAAGGACATTGTCAATAGGACTCAACAGCAATCAACAGATTGGGAAAACATCTTTTCCAACTCTACATCTGAAAGAGGGTTATTATTCAAAACATACAAAAAAAATCTAAAAAAGTTAGACTCCAGAGAAACAAATAACCTGATTAAAAATGGAGTACAAAGCTAATCAGAGAATTCTCAACTGAGGAATCTCTAATGGCTGAGAAGCACTTGAAGAAATGTTCAACATCCTGGGATATCACAGAAATGCAAATCTAAAAGTACCTGAGATTTCACCTCATACTAATCAGAATGGCTAAGATCAAAAATGCAAGTGATAGCAAAAGCTGGCAAAGATTTGAGAAAGAGGGACACTCCTCCATTGCTGGCAGGACTGTAACCTGGTAAAACCACTAAGGAAATCAGACTGGCAGTTCCTCAGAAAATTGAAAATACTTCTACCAGAAGTCCCAGCTATATTATGTATGGGCATATACCCAAAAGATTCTCCGATATATAACAAGGACATATGGTGCATTATGTGTATAATAGCCTTATTTATGATAGCCAGAAGCTGGAAACAACCCAGATGTCCTTCAAAAGGAGAATGGATACAGAAAATGGGGTACATTTACACAATGTACTCAGCTATTAAGAAGAATGACTTCATGAAATTCGCAGGCAAATGGATGGAACTAGAAAATATCATCTTGAGTCATCTTGAGTGAGATAACCAAGACACAAAATATCATATATGGTATTTACTCATTGATAAGTGGATATTAGCCCAAAAGCTCAAAATGCCCAGGATACAACCCACAGACCATTTGGAGCTTATGAGGAAGGTAGTTCAGGGTGTGGTTGTTTCAGTCCTGCATAGTGGGGGGAATTGGATGACTGTGGGAGATGGAGAAAGTGGGGATCTGGGAGGGAGATAAGTGGGAGAGGGGGAAAGGTGGGCTGGATCAGATACTGCATGGGATGGCAGAGAGTTACAGAATGACAAGAAATCGAATAAAAACATGTAGCACTGGTTGATGAGGAATTGAGGATAGCCACTGGAGGGTCCCAGAATCCAGGGAAGTGACAGTCTCCCAGGACCCAACAGGGATGACTTTAGTGTGGAGCACTGTGAAGAGGAAATAGAACCTGTAGATTCCAACTCCTGTAGATAGGTATGAGCCCCAGTCTAGTGATGGGGACACCCACCCATCTTAAAGATTTTAACCCAGAAACATTCTTGTCCAAATGGAAGACAGGGACAAAAATGGAGCAGATTGAAAGGACTATCTGGAGACTGCCACATCTAGGGATCCAGCCTGTCTGCAGTCACTGAACAAGGACACTGTTGCTGTTGCCAAGAGGAGCTTGCTGACAGAAACATGGTACACTGTTTCCTGTGAGGTTCTGCCAGCATCTGAACAATGGAAGTGCAAATGCTTGCAGCCAACCATCAGACTGAGCTTGAGGACCCAGGTGGGAGAGCTGGCAGAAGGACTGGAAAGGCTGAAGGTGATTGCAACCCCATAGGAATTAAGATGTTGGCTGGCAGGACCACCCAGTGCTTCCAGGGACTAGACCACCAACCAAGGAATGTACAGGGAGGGATCCATGACTCCAGAGAACCACATAGCAGAGGATGGCCTTGTCTGACATCAGTGGGAAATGAGGTCCTTTGTCCTGTGGTGGTTTGATGTCCCAGTGTAGGGGGATGCTGGGGCAGGAGTGGGTGGGTGGTTGGGGGAGTACCCTCGTAGAGGCAAAGGGGAGGGGGAAGACAAAGGATGGGATGGGGAGTGTTCTGCATGGGTAACCGAGAAGGGGGGGTATCATTTGAGATGTAAACAACAAGAATGATTAAAACAAAGAAGCCATTGACATTTTCAATCCATTTTTTACTGAAATCAACTATATGATAAGAAAACTAACATATGGCCCCAGCTCATTAATTTCCAATGATTACCTCACGAATCAGTGCCATCTGATTAAAGACATATTATATATTTAGAGTCTATGATTGGGATCATATTACTCCTTTTTCAATCTCTCTTTTCTTAGATAAAATAATATTATAAAATATCTTCATCCTTTACTTTTATAATTTGTTTCTACTTCATAAAAAATATTAAAAAAAACTAGAATGAAATCAATTTTATCAAAACAAAATTTTGACAAAATGAACAAAACCTCTAGCCTCATATCTTTTCATAATTAAATCTTCCCATTTTATTAAGTAGCTACACCTTCCAAATAAGCTTGATTTCTCATAAGCTAGACTTTCCACATGATGTCTATCTGTAGCCCACAGAAAATGTACAAACTGGAAAAGAATTTCTTCATCTCTGGTTTCCAGAACACAGTACTTCTGCAAGTTACTGCAGTACATTATTGGCTCCTGGGGATATTATGATTGTGCAGAGACTTTCTTATATATCTACATAATATGAAACACACTCTTCAGAATAGAGTGTCTTATATTCTCTTTTTAGTCTCCTTAGAACTGCAAGCCTATCAAGTTATGATTTGTATAAACATAGAATGCACTATGAAGAAAAATAAACTGACTGTCTGCTGAAATGATTAGATAAACACAAATTTCCTTTTCAAGTATACCATTTATGAGGAACAAAGTGAAAAACCTTCCCAAGGGATGAAATCACATAATTGTGTAACAATGGTAAGGTTCTCCAATCAAGAGCTTTTAGCTTTGTTATCTGAACTGTTTCTGAAGATTTTAATGAAAAACAAAATGTATCAGAGATGTTTCAAGATTTGTCAAAAAATGAATAAAATTCTTTTCTAGATATAATTCCTATTGTTACCATCAATCTCTTCAAGTAACATCAGCAATTGAATGAAATTCCATGAGTCTCACTTTTTATAAGTGAAAGTCTCAAATCTTATGCAGAGCAAGGGGCTTATGTGGTCTTTGAAATCCATTTTTTTTTTCAGCAATAATGATATGTCCTAACTGCAAGTAACTGAGATAAATGTAATTCTATGATACTTTAAAACAATTAAGGCTTTGACAAGAAGAAAGATAGCTTGTAATACTCAGAGACACCATTTTGTAGTTTAAAGTAACAGCTTGTTTGAAGATCAAGTTTCTCTAACCAGAGCAATGCCTAAGAGATGGGAGAATTTTCTTCAGACTTCAGTAAATAGTAATATTTCATGACATGTCTGCATGTTTCCATTTATTCTCATAAGTATAGTTGTATTAATATATGGTAAATGACCTGGAAAAATGAGAAAGTTGATTGCCAAATACATTTTGCTTGTTTATGGGGATGAAGCAGCACTTAGTTGATGCTAATTTAATTAAACTCACCTAGAACTTACACACTATCATGATACTTAATGTACTGGAAATATGTACCCAGGATTTTGACACTGTTGTGTATTACTGATACATTCTCCTCTTGACATTATATTAATATATCACTGAGACAGCTTCCAGCATAGATACAAGATCACAGTTTCTGGTTTTAATTTAAAAATGAGAGTTATTCCCCTGATAGAAAATATCCTTATGACTTGAATTTTCTATTCTATTTTCTACTTTAGTAGCCTATGAGTTAAAATCATGGATGAAAATTTGTAGTTTAAAAAATCATTATAATAATGAAAGAAATAAAAAGTAGATCATTAGAAATAAAATATTGAAATTACAGTGAATAACATTGCTATCAATTTTGTTTGTTCTCTAAAATTATGTTATTTTTTCAGTTTCATTTTAAAAACTTGATAGAATTTTGATAGTTCTTCTAAGCTAAGAGGACAGAATAACTAATTGCTTTGCCTTCACTATCTTGGCTGAAAGGTGAAAAACTGAATTTACCCAGTAATTGCTCCATTTGTGAAATGCAGCATCAAAGCCTTGATGTGATTTATTGTAGTCTCTTGGGGAGGCCCATGTCTAATTTTTATGTTGATATGGTTCTTAAAACAGTCCTCTGATTTTCTATTTTCTCTTGCAGTTATAAGGTTTCTTATTCCATTGTGAATATTACTCTGAACTAATTTTAATTTAACTGAACTTCCTAAGAAAACCTGCCTACCCACCAAATATATCAAACATAATACATTCAGTAGCCATAGAAAAATCAATGAGCAGTACACTTTCCTGCTTCTTGTCATGATCAACAGTGTTCACATAATGGGTGAAAAATTTTTAAACATGACAACTCAGAATCTTCTTAGCATGAACCCTTCCTGAAGGAAAACCTCTTCATTTCCCACTTCCTGAATGTGTAGACATTGCATAGCATCAATACAGAAGCTATCATCAGAAAAGTAATGCAGTTAGACAACATGCCAATGCTAACAACTTCAGATCAGAAAGGACTGTGTTCTGGCCAATGTATAATCTTTTATACTCCCTAATTGAAATCTACATGTTGAATATACTCCACAGCAATTCGAGAATTTGTTTATATCTATGTTCATTAAAATATGCGTATAGAAGGAATGAGAGAATTTTACATTTTAATAGACTAAATTGTCAATTCTTTGAAGTTTTTGGAATTGTTTAAAAGGTTTTTTTGTGGTTTTAGTTTTGTTGTTTTTTGATACACACAAACACACACACACGCACACACACACACACATGCACACACACACACACATGCACATACACACACACATATATATATATTTGTCTCAGTCAATTAGAGTTGTACTTCTTAGCAGCTTAGAATTGAGGTTCAGGAGAACAAAGACAAACTTTAATTACATATTTGTTCAGAATTCTTTATTTTACTCTGTCTGTCTGTCTGTCTGTCTGTCTCTCTCTCTCTCCATATATAATGAGTGAGCCTTGTATTTAGAAAGTACACACTCTACAACTGAGTTTTTTCAATGTGCTTGTTGCAGAATGTTATTTTGTAAATCTATTAATTAAATGAAATATCTCATCATCTTTAAATAGTGGTCCATTTCTTTCTCTTTGACTTGTACTCAGCTAGCTTACAGGAGTATTTAGTGCACAGATAGTGGAGAATCAATGTCTTTGACATAGATCATGTTAGTGGATAATTTTAAATAGAGAAGCATAAAACATACAAAACTGTGGTCTTAAACATATATTTCCTACAAGATTTCAAAAGATCTATAATTGTAATATATAATAGTGTTTAAAGGAAACATGCATTACATTTCACTTTTCTAAAAATAAGATGTATAGAAATGTTCTAAACTTACATTTTAGCCAGGCAGTGGTGGCTCACACTTTTAATCCCAGCACTTGAGAGGCAGAGACAGGTGGATTTCTGAGTTCAAGGCCAGCCTGGTCTGCAGAGTGAGTTACAGGACAACCAGGGCTATACAGAGAAACCTTGTCTCAAAAAACAAAAACAAAAACAAACAAACAAACAAAGAACAAAAACCAAAAAAAACCCTTACATTTTATGAGTAAGTACTTATATTTCTCTGATATTTTATAAACAAATATTTGGATAAAAGTTATTTTCTAGACTAGCTTTTTATTATGGTTAAAATATCTAAAGAAACTACATATATAAAAATTAGACGGTATATATAATTGACTCTTACTGACATTTTAAATTCTATATTTATTGTATTTGTGAAATTAATATTAATTTCATCATATACTTCATCTTAGTGATCATAGTACAGTATAAATATAAATATAATGTATCCATGGCTTTGTATACACACACACACACACACACACACACACACAATTTAAAATTAAATTGATTTTTGAACAAAGTTATCTAGGTCCATCCACACCAGCAAAACTTTAAACTTTAAAATAACTTCTTTTATTTTTCACTTTGATATAGTCAGTCAAAGATGATATTAGAGTATATACAAGTGATGTTAAGTTTTCTGTTTTACAGATAAAAAGTAGAAAAAATCAGTCTTCCTTAAGATGAGTCAAACTAGGTAAATATATTGTAAAAGAACAACCCTTACCTTAAGGTTCTTTAGTAATTTTGTCACTGCCTGTGAGTAAAATTCCCAGTGACTCCTTCATCAAAGTTGTGATGTCAGATGACAGGAGTATGAAGCCAGGATCAGCTTCCCTTGACCCCAGGTATTTCAGATCCTGTTCCTTTTATTTTAATGTAAAATGATTTTGATATTGAATTTCAGTGCAACCATAAGATTTAGTTCATTTGTTCTTATTATCAAGGATTAAAATTAACCCTCTTAATAACCCACAAAGTACATATGTGGTCATTCAGACACTTGATTATCGTATACTTTCTTGTGAATTATGAGTTACAGAATTTGCTTTGGCCTTTTCTTATAATGCATCTAATTCACTGGATATTCAATTCCCTTTTCATTTATTGTCTCTGTAACCTGTAGGGATAGAAAGAATTGCCATCACATCCAAATGTGAAATATTAAAAGGTCAAAGTTTTTTAAAAGACCCTCCACTTGGCTTTTAAGAATATTTTAGGAGTTAAATTCTGTAACTGCTATGAATTATTTAAAATAATAAAAGAAATTAATGTCTTTGCTAACATTCTAATTCTAAGTAAACAATGCATATCTTTGCTTTTTACTTTTCTGCATTTTTCCTTTAACCATTTCTTTTCTTCTTTCCTTCCATAATCCCTCCATCTTTATTTTCTTTCTTCACTTTACTTCTTCCTTCCTTCTCTTTGTTCTTTCTTTCATTATTTTTAATAGCCTTCTATTTCAAGACAGATGTCATCAATTTCTGAAGAAGAAGATCACCCAGGGCTAGTTATTGATAGTTCTTCCTTCACCTACAATTGCTAATGCTACAGTCATATACAACTTTGTTATTTTTAAAAATGTATATCTTATTTCTTTCTAAATTCATAAATTTTAACTCTGGAATAAAATGCTTTGTAGACATACTATTTTCTAGTTCTCTATCACATTTCCAATATAAAGAATGTATAATAAGTCTGGAATTGATGCTTATTTTTAATTATTCTTTGAGATTGCACAATTTTTCAAAACTCACTCTTATCACATTCATTACTTTCTGGATATCTGTAGGTTTTTAAATATAGTTATCAAAACTGTGTCTTTTTGAGTGTTCTATTGCTGTTAAGCAACACCATGAAACATGAAAGTGCAACTCTTATTTAAAAAAAAATTTAAGTTTTTAAAATTTAATTGGGGCCTATTTACAGTTTCTGAGATTTAGTCATCATGGTGGGAAACATGGTGGCCCAGAGGCAGACCTTGTGCTGAAGAAGAGTCTGAGCGTTCTATATCTCGAATAGCTGTTTTAAAATCCCATTCTAAGGGATATAGCTACTCTAACAAGAAGATGACACTTCCTCATCCTTTCAAATATCACTACACTCTGATGACCAAGTACTCAAATTTATGAGCTTATGAGCTCATTCATATTCAGTCCACCATAGTAAGTTACATGATTATGGACATTGTGACATGGAAGCAGACATGGTGTTGGAGAAGTAGATGAGAGTTCTACATCCTCATGCCCTGGCCTCAAAGTGCACCCTGAGACAAACATTTTTGTCAACTGACTAATCCTTGAACACCTGATACTTTTAAATAGTGACCAAGTATTCAAATCTATAAATTTATGGAGCCAGTTCATATTCAAACTATCATAATAAGTAAGCTATATGCAACATTCTTTCTATATGCAACATTCTTTCCATGCTGAAGTTCTAAAACTTTATAATAAAGATGATCATGTTCTAAAAATAATCAACTCTTAACGTAATAGATAGTTGCTTCTATTGGTGTTGGCTTTTTTATTCATTTTTCACTATTTCATGAATTGATAGTGGTCTTGAGAATTTTATATATGAGTACTGTGTTTATATCATGTCTGCCCTCTTTCAACTTCAACTCCTTTTATGTTCCCAACACTACCCTCCTGTCATATGTGTGTGTGTGTGTGTGTATGTATGTGTATGTATGTTTGCATGTATGTATGTATGTATGTATATGGAGATAGAGATAGAATTTGTTAAGTCAGTTTACTGTTGACCCTACATATATGGTTTTAGGTCTCATGATTTAGGATTATCAAGCTGATTGTCTGGTTCATTTTTTAGGAAATCTCACTGTTAATATTTTAAGGGTGCACTTTCTCTTTAATATATAGAGGAAATCATCTCACAGCAAATGCTCTGGTCCTTTGGCTTTATAGTCTTTGCACCCTAATTTTTCCTATATTCATGAAGTATTGGGTATAGGAGTTTCAGTGGCAATTGTTCTTTGAATTGTTCAGCTGCAAAAATAAGCTTTTTTGATGTGGGTTGAAACCTACATTTATTTGTGAATGGAAGGATATTCATAGAATATAGATTTGGATTACAGTGGTCTAGGAATATGGTATTAGCAACTTGTGTTCTGGGGTTTTTGATTTAAATGGATATTGAAGTTGAGTTGCTTTTCAGTAACAGACCCAGATTTTCTTAAGTTTAGTTATAAGACTGTGGATTACACTGAATATCTAAGTGTTACTATTTCATCCTTGGGTAAATCATGTCATATTGTTCATTTTTGTTCATAGGCTTTACAGATACACAATAGCCTTTATTTTTTCACACTTTGGTAGTACATTCAGAGATACTATAAGATCTAGTCCTCAAGACAAAGATCCCGAAATTAGTGTCAGGTAAGTCTTCACATTCTCTGTAGATAATGTGTGCTCTTTGCAGACACAGGGCTTTCCTGAATGTTATAGGAGACTATCAAGGAGAGTGGCAATTTTTAGGTTTAGATTTTTTTAAATCTACTTTTATTAAATGTTCTCAAATATTTTGACCCACTTTCTAGCCCACCATCCAAAGATAGGGGAGGATTGATGGTAACTAGGACAAGGGGATATGGACCTGTTTAAAAGTTGTTCTTTGGGGCAATTCCAATCTCCTTATGACAGGATTTCAGAAGTCCAGGTCATTAGTGTCAGGATACCAAACATGAATCAGCACTGGTGGCATGATCCAGAAGAAACCGCCAGGCCTCTGCCAAATGAGCCCACGTCAGGGACAAAACAGAACCAGTCAGCAAAGCAGGAGGTCTTTGTCATGCCTTTCTCAAGAAAGCAAAGATTAGTAAAGGAGAAGATGAAGACAGCAATCCACTGAGACCTATTTATACTTTCTCCAAATATCATATGTTCTCTCAATGGTTCTTTCCTCAGGAAAACAGCATGTGAGTTGGCCTTACTATGTGATACTGTATCAGCATAACAGTATGTAAATCTGTATCACCTGACATATCCAGAAACTTATAGTGTAGCAATTGATTATCTTGGTGCCAGTCCTTTCATCAGATGAATTAGACTAGAGGTTATAATCACAGGAATAATAATTACTACTGTGGTTTATAAGCTTCTATTTTCTGGAAGCACATTATTATTTATAAGTATTGTAGAAGAACACTTGTTGTATAGGAAAGGTATTATTTATCTAATCTCAAAAATAATCTAATAAAATATATTGATAAATATAGTTTATATTACATATGTGATTCACTTTTGATTCTCTTAGCAGAATAAACTAGGTTTCTTTTTTCAACTATGACAAATAAGCTATCCTTGTATGTCAAATTCTTTGCAGGAAATAAAGTATGAAAAATGTTGGTATTAGACATATGGAACACTGGCAGAATCACATAAATCCCTGTATATGATACCATATTACCATTATCTCAAGTACATTTGATTTTATGCCAGTCAGGAACAGGGTAGTTAGTATCAGCCATTTTAATTGTGTTTTGTAAAATAAAATGAAAGAGCCAATTAAATTTTATTTGCTAAATTAGAAAACAAGTTACCTAAGAATTTCCTGTAGTAATTGTTTGAAATACCTGAGTAGTGCTCCATTGTGTAAATGTACCACATTTTCTGTATCCATTCCTCTGTTCAAGGACATCTGGGTTCTTTCCAGCTTCTGGCTGCTACAAATAAGGCTGCTATGAACATAGTGGAACGTGTGTCCTTGTAATATGTTGGAGCATCTTTTGAGTATATGCCCAGGAGTGGTATAGTTGGGTCCTCAGGTAATACTATGTCCAGTTTTCTGAAGAACTGCAAGACTGTCCAGAGTGGTTGCACTACTTTGCAAATCCCACCAACAGCAGAGGAGTGTTACTCTTTCTCCACATCCTCACCAGCATCTGCTGTCACCTGAGTTTTTGATATTAGCCATTCTGACTGGTGTGAGGTGGAATCTCAGGGTAGTTTTGATTTCCATTTCCCTGATGACTAAAGATATTGAATATTACTTCAGTGTTTCTAGGCCTTTCAATTTTCCTCAGTTGAAAATTCTTTCTTTAGCTCTGTACCCCATATTTTAATAGGGTTATTTGATTATCTGGAATTTAAATTCTTGAGTTCTTTGTATATATTGGATATTAGCCATTTATCAAATGTAAGATTGGTAAAAATCTTTTCCCAATGTGTTGGTTGCCATTTTGTCCTATTGACAGTATCCTTTGCCTTACAGTAGCTTTGCAATTTTATGAGGTCCCATCTGTATATCTTTGATCTTAGAGCATAAGCCATTGTGTTCTGTTCAAGAAAATTTCCCCTCTGCCCATGTTTTCGAGGCTCTTCCCCATATTCTTTTCTATTAGTTTCAGTGTATCTGGTTTTATGTGAAGGTCCTTGATCCACTTGGACTTGAATGTGGTACAGGGAGATAAGAATGGATCGATTTGCATTCTTCTATATGCTGACCTCCAGTTGAGGCAGCACCATTTGTTGAAAATGTTGTCTTTTTTCCAGTGGATAGTTTTAGCTCCTTTACAAAAGATCAAGTGACCATAGGTGTGTGGGTTCATTTCTGGGTCTTCATGAAATTCTTAGGCAAATGGATGAAAGAAGAAAATATCACTCTGAATGAGGTAACCCAATCACAAAAGAACACACATGGTATGTACTCACTGATAAGTGGATATTAGTTCAAAACCTCAGAATACTCAAGATACAATTCACAGACGATATGAAGCTCAAGCAGAAGGAAGACCAAAGAGTTGGTACTTAGGTCTTTCTTAGAAAGTGGAACAAAAACCACACACTATTGTGGATGCCAAGAAGTGCTTGCTGAAAGGAGCCTGATATAGCTGCCTTCTGCCAGAGCCTTACAAATAGAGGCATATGCTAGCAACCAACAGTTGGACTGAACATGGAATCCCCAGTGGGAGAATTAGAGATAGGACTGAAGGGGTTTGTAACCCCATAGAAAGAACAACAATATCAACCAACCAGATCCCCCAGAGTTCCGAGTGACTAAGCCACCAACCAAGGAATACACATGGAGTGATCCATAGCTCTAGCTGCATGTGTAGCAGAGGATGGCCTTGTTAGGCATCAATCTGAGGAGAGGCCCTAGGTCCTGTGAAGGTTTGATGGATGCCCCAGTTTAGGGGAATTCGAGGGTGAGGAGGTGAGAGTGGGTGGATGGGTGGGGGAACAACCTCATAGAAGCAGGGGGGAGTGGATGGGATAGGGGGGTTCTGAGGGGTACCAGAAAAGGAGATAACATTCAAATGTAAATGAAAATATCTAATTAAAAAAAAACCAGAGGTGATATTATGATCTGAAGGAAGTACTTTGTTCTTTGGCTGAAATGACAAAAATGTTTCTACATGTAGTATTTTTTTTAACTGACAAAATAGTTTTGAGATAAAAGTGAGGAAATTAAGAAAAGGAATAAAATAGGAATAAAACAAAGAAAAATTAAGAATAAAAAATTCTTCAGATTAAGATAACGGTACTTTAAATAGGTTTCTTATGTGTTAAGAAAGGGAAGTGAAATACTTCAATAAATTATAAAAATTTAAAAAACAGAAAAGAAAACAAGTTATCTTTGTTGGCCAAAATTTTCTAGCAGGCAACTTTTTTTAATTGAAAAAAGAATATGTACTATATATTTTGATGTTTCTTCTTTCTCAACTCCTCCCAAATCCTTCTGACTTTCTTATTCACCAAACTATATAATATGCCCCCATCTCTCTCTTTCTGCCTTTCTCTCTCTGTCACTATCTTTCTGCCTCTCTCTTTAGGAAAAAAAAAAAAAAACAACAAAATAAAACAAAACAGGCAAACAAAACTGAAAAATAAAATTAAAACACAGAGAAGATCCCGATGCTCTCTCACAAACATACACACTTACAACAAACAAACAAACAAACAAAAAATAAACAAAACAAAAAACAACAACAAAAAACAAGAAAAACATAAATACACAAAATTGCAAATTATAATATACATAGCATATATATTAGGCAAAAGAACATGGGTGAATCCATACCCCCATAACCGCAAGGACAGGAGATGTTGAAATAGTGGCTGGGAAAGGGAGTAACTGAGCCTTTAGGCTCCTCATTAGCATGGGGATGGCTTGAGGTTGTGTGACCATGCCTCTACCTGAGGAGGGACTTGAGGCTGCACTACCTTTTAAGTGACTAAATATCACAGATCTATGGAGAGATGTAGCCACATGTCAGGAGCTGTTTCTAGGAGCATAGTAAGTGCTTGCCATCCCTTATATGGTTGCCCCCTGCTGGAGACAATCTATTAGGTCTACCAGAGCTTTAAAAAACCTTAGCTCTACCAGAGACCAAGCTGCCTTGCACAGCCCCACAATCGTATTGGGTGATGTTTTTTGATATATTCTTATATTTGGTTTGTGAGTATTTATTGAGTATTTTTACATCAATATTTATAAGGGAATTAGTCTGAAATTCTCATGCTTTTTTGTGTCTTTGGTTTAGGTATCAGGATGATTGTGGCCTCATAGAATGATAGAATGGGTTTGGCAATGTTCCTTCTGGTTTGCTTTGTGTGTGTGCATGTGTGTGTGTGTGTGTGTGTGTGTGTGTGTGTGTGTGTAATGTTTTGAGGCATGTAAGTATTAGCTCTTCGTTGAAAATCTGACAAAATTCTGTACTAAAATCATCTGACCCTGCTTTTTGTTTGTTTGTTTACATGTTTGTCCTTGTTTTTGTTTTGGTTGGAAGTCTTGTAATGATTGCTTCTATTTCCTTAGGGAATATAAGACTATTTAAATTGTTTACCAGACTTTAATTTAATTTTGGCAAATGGTATCTGTCTAGAAAATCATCCATTTCATTTAGATTTTCTAATTTTGTGGAGTAAAGGCTTTTGAAGTAAGACCTAATGATTCTTTGAATTTCCTCAGTGTCAATTATTATGTGTCCACTTTTAGTTCTGATTTTGTTGACTTAGATTCTCTCTCTCTCTCTCTCTCTCTCTCTCTCTCTCTCTCTGCCTTTTAGTTACTTTGTTCAAAGGTTTGTCTATCTTATGGAATTTATCCAAGAACCAGATCTTGGTTTCATTGATTCTTTGTATTGTTCTCTTTGTTTCTAATTGATTTTAGCCCTGAGTTTTTCTCCTGCTGTCTCCTCCTCTTGGTGTGTGTTAGCTTCTTTTTGTTCTAGAGCTATCAGCTGTACTGTCCTGTCCCGTGGGACCTCGTTATTCGTGGGGTCGAGGAGGACCAAGCCTGAAAGGAAACCGGGCGAGAGAGAGGAGTGAGACCAAGCAAAGTTTTGTCAAGGTCTATTTTTTATTAACACAAGCAGATTTTATAAAGCAAAAATCATAGGCAAGGGCAGGGGGGAGAAGAAGCTTGCGGCCCTCCCGATGTTATGGCTCAACTACTGTCTGGTGTCTGAACATTTTGGGTCAGCCTGTCCTCCAGAGATGCAAGGGACAGCTAATCTTGCACAAACACGGCTGGTTCTCAGAGACCTGCTTTAAAGCTGTACAAACTCAGAAACTTGCCTAAGGCTGTATAAAGGTCAGGTTCCCAAGGGTGGTGTGGAGGCCCTGGCTCCGGACACTGTATTGTTAAGTTGCTAGTATGGGATTTCTCCATTTCTTTATGAAGGCACTGAGTACTATGAACATTCCTTTTAGCCCTGCTTTCTTCATTGAGTTGATAAGTTTGATTGTGTTCTGGTTTCATTTTCACTGAATTCTAGAAAGATTTTAATTTTTTTTATTTTACTTTCTCTGCCCCAGTGGTCATTGAGTAGAAAATTGTTCAGTTTACATGAGTTTGAGGATTTTCTGTTGTTTCTTTTGTGTTGAGGTTCAACTTTTATCCCTGGTGATCTAATAAGATTCAAGGAGTTATTTCAGTCTTCTTAGAGCTGTTGAATCTTGCCTTGTGATCCTGTATATGGTCAATTTTGGAGAAGGTTTCTGAGGTGCTGAGAAGAAACTATATTCTTTTGTCTTTGGTTGAAATGTTCATTAGCTATCAGTTAGGATTATCTGATTCATAAAATCTGTTAGATTCATTATTTTTCAATGTAGTTTCTGTCTCAATGTCCTGTCTGTTAGTGAGGTTGTCATGTTGAAGTATCCCACATATTAATGTATGGGGTTGTTGTGTAATTTAACCTTTACTAATGTTTCTTTTATGAATGTTGGTGCATTTGCATTTGGAGCATTAATGTTCAGAATTGATACATCTTGGTAGATTTTTTCCTTTGATGAGTATGATATGAGTATGATCATCCTTTCCCATTTCTCTTAAATAAATTTACATTAAAGTCTATTTTATTATATAATAAAATTCCTACTGCAGCTTTCTTCTTGTGCCCATTTGCATTGAAAATTCTATTCTGGCATTTTATTCTGGGGCAATGTCTATCTTTGCTTCTAGCATGTGCTTCTGGTATGAAACTGAATGCAAGATTCTGTTTTTACATCCAGTCTGTTATTATTGGGGAATTGATTATATTGTTATTGGTGGATAGATTGTTTACATTTTGGCTTTTGGTTGCTTTTATTTTTTATTTTTTATTTTTCATGAAATGTCTTGTTTTCTCCAACTAAGGTGATTGAAATTTTTGCTGAACTGTCATCTGCAATCTCTTAGAGTGTGCAAGACATCTGCACAGTCCCTTCTCTTTTTTGAGTTTCTGTTGCAAAGTCAGGAATAATTCTGATAGGTCTGCATTTATATGTTACTTGGCCTTTTTCCATTATAGTTTTAATAGCCTTTCTTCGGTCCCTACATTTACTGTTTTGGCTATTACATGTGAAGTGGATTTTTATTTCCCTTCCATGCAACTTGATCTTCTGTAAGCTTCAAGTATTTTTATAGGTGTCTATTTAGCTTCAGGAATTTCTCTTTTCTGATTTTGTTGAAAATATTTTAGTCCTTGTAGCTTGAAATGTTCTCTTTCAATTCCTTATATTCTTAGGTTTGGTCTTTTCATAGTGTTACAAATTTCTTGGATGTTTTGTGTCATGAACTTTTTAGATTTACCATTTTTATTTTGACTGCTATATCAATTTCTTCAAGTGTATCATGCTTGAGATTCTCTCTTTCATCTCTTGTATTGTGTTGGTTATACTTGCACCTGTATTTCCTGTCCTCTTCCCTAGGATTTTCTCAGTTTGCATTTTCTTTATTATATTTAATTCCATTTTCATTGCTTGGGCAGTTTTATTTTTTCACCTATTTGATTATACTTTTCTGTATTTCTTTAAAGGGTTTATTAATTTCCTTTTTAAAAGCCTCTATGATCTTTATAAGAATGAATTTAAGGTAACCTTATTGTGCTTCAGCTGTGTTTGTATATCCAGTGCTTGCTATAGCAGGATATCTGGGTTCTGGTGATACTATATTGCCCTGGCAGTTGTTCACATTATTCATAGTCTATCTTTTAACCATCTGGTTGTCACTGGTCTTGATTTGATATTCCTGGTGGTAGACGGATGCAGTGAGGAAGGAAGCAGAGGCAGCCAATGGATCTCAGGCAACAGGAGGCTGCTCACTTATGCTGGCTGTACCAAGTCTACCCAGAAGGCAGAGAATTAGCTAGGCAGAGGTCTAAGCTGTATACTTCTTGGGCCCTGCAAGACTTATCAAAAAGGCAGAGAGCCACAGAAAGCTGTGGGTTAGATGTTTGAAGTTAGGATATAGCATGTAACTTACTTCTGCTGGCTGTGTCCAAGAAGAAATCAACTGACAAGGGATTGGTGGGGTAGAGGACCTAAGCTGGATATTCTAGAGACCCTACAGATGTCATTGAGGGTGCAGGATGCTCCTGGCATCTCAAAATTCTTCTTGAGATATCAGGGAGAACTGTGGGTCAGAAGTCAAACGTCGTGAAACAGTGCACAGCTCATTGCTGATGTAGCATTCTTTCAGTGTTTCTAATTTGGGATGCATTCATATATTTTTTGTCCTTGCCCTTTGCCAACTATGTCTCATGATTTCTAGAGTATCTTTCTGTTTGTTGATTTTTGGATGTGCATTTTATTTCCATTCCATGTGCCTATTGCTTCTATTTTAGAAAAGGGAGTTATGGAGAAGGACTCATGTAAAAAGGAATCTTCAATTACTATATTGTATATATATATATTGAAACTCTTGTATCTACTATTTATGTGGGAGCTATTTTCTTTTTCAGAAATTTCCCGACATCAATTCATTTATTTCTTCCCACTTACCTGTATATTATATAAGATTTTAATACATGTTTAAAATCTAAAAAGAAGTTATAGAAACCTAATTATTGACATATAATGATAAAGTGAAAATCTAGTTTGAATTGAAGAGATCTATCCGACAAACCCTTGTATAACTTGCCCCTTTAAAATCCACATTCGATGAAGTGACGGAGGATTGTTTTTTGTCACCAGTGAGTGAGATTATTGTCACCTTCACTGTGCTAATCACACAAGAATTCTTCCGATTATTTTTTTTTTTATGCATTGTTGAGAAACAAAGCTTGATCTGTGATGCCTTTTCGTGTACAAAACACAATAAGCAAAGCTGTAAGGAATGTTGGTAGGATGTGGAATGTACATTTGGGGCTTATCTTTTTGACAAGCAGGAGTATTCTGCATGCTACTACTACAGGATTTTTTGTTAAATGGATAACACTTCCATTTTCTAAAGCAACTTTAACTTATTTTTTAGTGTTTTGTTATTTGCAAAGAATGTCTGGTCTACAGAAGGTTGTCAGTAAAGGATAAGTGAAATATGATCAAAATTATAACCATTATTGTGAATGACTCTTGTTAGGAATAAAGTGAACATAATGGGTCACAAATAGCATCAATGATCTACAAGTGTAGGGTTAAAGGTAAAGTGAAGAAGTGTCAATTTAAGTAACTAAACAATCATGTAAATAAGTAAATTAATCAACTGATAGATAAATGTATGGGACAATAGATTCTTGTTGAGAGATGATAGATAGATAGATAGATAGATAGATGATAGGTAGATGGATAGATAGATAGATAGATAGATAGATAGATAGATAATGTAAAATGAAAATCAATTTTTCTCCCAGCCTCTCCTCCCAGAATGATGACTGTGAGACTAATCATTTATTAAGATGTGCCAAGTCCTTGAGCTTCACTTTCTTCTCTGACTTGCTTGTAACATATAATCTTTTTTATTTTAACCAGAGTTCAGCTACCTAGCTAGCTTAGTCTCCTTGTATTCTTATGTCCATCTCCTCAGAGTTTCTGGGGTGGGTCTTCCTTTTATTCTAGCCTGAGTTTAGCTAACTCTGGTTTAATCTTTCCTCAGCATTCCTGGAATAATCCTTTCTTTATTCTATCCTGAGTTCATCCACCTGCTGGACTATGTCTGTCTAATCAGCATTCCCATGCAAATGTGTTACATCTCTGTCTATTTAAAAGACTCTTATCTATCCTTGTTAGATGTTTTCTGTCTAACCTCACTGGCCATAGTTTTGTTTTGCTTTGTTTTTTCCTTTTTTATTGCCAGGTGATTCTTTCAGTGGTTCTCTCTATGTAGACATACATATAAATAGATAGATAGATAGATAGATAGATAGATAGATAGATTGTTAGATAGAGCTTCACATATTTTATCTTGTCTGTTTCATATCACTGTTATCTCTCATACCTGAGATTTTTACAGTTCTTACAGGTCTGAGAAAATAAGTGGGAAGGCATAGAATAACATGACAAGATATGTATATTTCTCACAGAAACATACATGGTATCACTTAGCATATTTTAATTGTGCAGAGTGGCACAGATATCACTCTGCCAAAAAAGCAGGCACAGTCTTTTCTCTGAATATAAGAATTATTATTGCAGTTCAGGATAATTGAAACCTGACATCCAATGACAGGAAAATCAAAAATTCTTCCTGTGTCTTACAGTTCATTTTAATGCTCATGATAATATTGTTGTGAAAAACAGTGCAAAAAATATGCTGAACAAAGAATGACTGTGATAATTTGGATGAGATTGACCTCTGTAGGATCATACATTAGCATTAACATGCTTAGTTCCCAGTTAATAAGTTATCTGGAAATTTAGGATGTATGGCTTTATTGGAGGAAATATATCAGTAGGAGATAAGTTTAAGGTTTAAAAGCTCGTATCAAGCCCAGTGCCCAGCTCCCTCTGCCTGCTTAATGAAAATCAAGATATAATGTTCTCAGTTGTGAAACTGCACCATGCCTATGAACATAACAACATGTTCCACACCATGATGATAATAGATCAAGTCTCTGAAATTACAAGTAAGCCCCGAGTTAGATGATTCTTTATTGTTTTTAAAATTTATTCTTCTCTTAAACAATACATCCAACAGCCCCTTCTCTTCCCTCTTCAAGACCTACCCATATCCCCTATCTCTAATATCCATTGCTCCTCTGTTTCTCTTTAGAAAGAACAGACTTCACTGTGATATCATCAGAACATGGCATAGTGAGATACAATAGGGCTAGACATAATTCATCATACCAAGGATAGACAAAGTAACATAGTAGGAGAATGATGTTTCACAAACAGGCATGAGAGTTAGAGACATCCCCACTGTCACTCTTAGGATTCCAACAAAAGTACAATGCTAAATAACCACAGCAAGTATGCAGAGGACCTGTGGCAGACCTATGTAGGTTGTCATTTCAGGATTGGTGATATGATAGGAGCCCTGCTTAGTTATTAGATGGGCCATGCTCCAGTGGTGTTCCTCACCACTCTGGCTCCTACAATCCTTCTTCACCCTCCTCTTAAGGAGTCCCCATAAAAAGTTGCCTTGGTCATGGTGCCTCTTTACTCCAATAGAACATGAATAGACTATGTATTGTAGATAAAAAAATAACAAGAAACAGAATATTAGTTTGAAATAATTTAAAGATATTAATTAATTCTGTGTATAGCTAAATAGAATCTGTAAAGAAAGATGTGTAAATCACTGGACATTTTTCTCTTGGTATTTACTTACATACATAGAAGACACTATTCATGACCATACTTAATATTTATTTTCATTTATATTTATGTTCTCATTGCTTATTAAGTGACAGTTATTATTCCATGGAAGGAGATCAATGTTCTGGAATATTTTTTCAATTTTCTGCCTAGTTTCTTTAGTATTTTGCCCTGTGTGATATCAGTTTTAGGAACTTTGTGACTCCTATCTTTCATATCTTCAGCCATCTGTCATGTGCTCTTTTGTCTTTCATCTTAACCTATATTCAATTTGTTTTCTCTTTCACACTGGAAACTTACTGTTTGTGGCAAAATCCCTGCAGGTTAGAACACTGAAACCACTAATTATATATTGATATAGACAATATTTATGTACTCTATTTAACATTTATCATGTAGTAAAATTTAGTTTCCTTAGATGATTAATATCAGATATTCTCAAGAAATGAATATCTAAAACTATATTTATATTTTCAGTAGTATATCTAGAAAACATAAACTATAGCAATGAGAGGGGTTGAAAATTTAAAAATATATGAAAATCACAAGTCTTGGTGAATATGATTCAGAAATGTTATGAATTTATTAAATGAATGGCAGTTACACAAGGCCAGGGAAACATATGTGTAATATATAAGTAAATGTAAGAATTCTATCATTTATCTAATCGCACATAGATTAGAGACAATATAAGAAGGAATTAGTCAACTCATAGATTAAGAATTCTTAATGTTCAATGGCATGGAATGCAACATAGTTGGGAGAGTTCACAAAATACATAAAGAATCAAGGGTAGTTTGTCTAGTATTGCTGTAACTGGCATCATTATGCACAAACACAACATATAAGCACTATGAAATTTGATGTGGAGTACTGTAGATAGAAATAATGGGGGGAAGTTGGTGAAAAACGGAGATGGGGTTTAATTAAAACAAAGAGAAAAGCTATATGCAAGTCTACTGTTTGAATAATATAATAATAAATTTATTAGAGCAAAAATATAAAAAAGAATGGGAAATGGTATTTCTAGAAAGAAAGGCCATATACTTTGGTTTCTTTATGTATAAATATCAAGCCAGAACTGTGCTGGAAGTTTCCTCCCTGACAATGAGGTTTCATAGTTCCAGAAATTGTTATGCAAGGCATATGGGGAGAAAAGCATTATAGGTATTACCTAATAATGGATCCAATGAACTATGTTACCAACCTTTAGGCAAGAGATCCTCATTAATATAACAGGGATACATGTTTAGGCATGATATTAAACTTGATAATTATATTTGAGGCTTCTTCACAAGATGAAATCCATGCATAGTACTACAAATCTAATGATACACCCATGGCTGATGGGACCATAGGAAGTAGATGGGAGTTGCTGCTGTTTCTAGTGAAATTGATATAATGTCAAATTAACATCTGAATTTTTATTTTTATACTCATAGACAAATGTAGCTTTCAGAATTAATAAGAGAAGATCATATGTGCAGTAGACAGTGGTAAGGATAGATATGAATGTCTGCCCAAGGTGCTGAAAATGAGTGATAGTTTAATGTGCAACCATAAATATGATAATGATATCACTGTACCTCAAAGATGAAAGAATTTCATGGAACGTGTGTGTGTGTGTGTGTGTGTGTGTGTGTGTAAAGATACTAATGGCTGAAGATACGGAGAAAGGTTATGACTTGACCCATAGTCTTTCACTCTGTGAAAGACACACTATTACAATTACAAACTAAGCAAAATGATGAAAGTCTGAAAAAGAATGCTCTTTTCAAAAGCTAGGCATAGGTAGAGGAAGGGCTCAGGGGTATTCACTGATAAATTATTAGCTACATAGTGATTGAACAAAAAAGCAGAAATTATTGCCTTCATTTGTGAAACCACTGGTATCTCTACTATGTCCCAAGTAGTAGTTTAGGTCTGATAGTCACACAGATGGTCTTGGTTAATGTAAACATAATGAAACTCAAAACAAATTCTAACATAAGTCACATAAAGGAAAGAGATGATATAATAAGAATGGGAGTGAAGCAAGGCAGGGTAATAATGAAGAACAACCTAAATACATTATATTCATGCTAAATTGTCAAAGGTTTAATCTTTTTTATTAAAAAATAAATATAACTCATGCTTAAAGCTCATTTCCAATATCACATGCAAATTTAAAAAATATGTGTACTATACTTGTTATTGAACAGCTAAGAAACATTACAAAAAGTTCAAGATAGGTAGAGTAAAATAAAAAAAAGAAATTACTTTTTAAACTAACATGACAGGAACAAACTTTTGAAATAATATAAATTAAAATTGAAAAATGCTAAGAATTTTCGTTATGTAGTATAAAAAAATAAATGTATAATTAGGGGTAGAGTCATTTTTTTTACTTTCAGAAGAAAACATGGTAATAGAGAAAGATGTTACAAATTGGGAGCAAAACCCAAAGCAAGTCCAGTAAATCAGGAATAAGACAAAGTTATACACTCTCTCCTTATCTATTCAATATAGGACTTTAACTTGTAGCTAGAGAAATAATTAAACTGAAAGAGATTAAGGTTAATAAAACTGGAAAAAAAAGAAATAAAAGTATTCTTATTTGAAGATGGCATGATAGTTTACATATATGTCCCCAAATATCCCACTAGAGAATTCCTAGAGCTAAAAATAAAATTTCAATCTGGCTGGATACAAAATTAACTGAAAAAAATTAAGTACCCTCCTCTATACAAATAACAAAGAATCTGAAAAAAACAATCAAGGAAGCAACATGCTTCACTATAGCTTCAAATGATAGAAAATATCTGGGATAACTCTAAGCAAGTATGAGATGTTTGTATTATAAAAAATCTTTAAGACTGTGAAGAGAGAAATTAAAAAAGGTATCAGAAGATAGATCATTCATGGCCATGGATTGGTAGGATTAACATAGTAAAAGTGACCATCCTACCAAATGCAATCTTACAGATTAGTGCAATCCTTATCAAAATTCCAACACAATTTTTATAAAACTTAAAAGAACAACTCTCAACTTTATATGAAAAAAACAAATAATCCAGATCGGCAAAACAATCCTGAACAATAGAAGAACTCATGGAAGTATCAACAACCCTGAAGTCAAATTATACTACAGAGCTATAGTGATAAACAAACAAACAAAAACTCACATGGTATTGACATAAAAAAACAACAACAACAAAACAAAACAAAACAAACAAAAAAACAGGTTTATCCATGGAATCAAATTGAAGGCCCATCTATAAGGTTAAATGGTTAGGAACACCTGATTAAAGAAAATCAAGAAAGCATCTACAATAAATTATGCTGCTCTAACTGGATATCTTTAAGCAGAATAATGCAAATCCATATTTATAGCCTGCAGAAAATTCAAGTGCAAGTGGATCAAATATCTCAACATAAAGCTAGACACACTGAACTTGATAAAAGAGAAAGTATAGACAACTTTAACTCATTGGCACAGGGAACAGAACATGGACAGCACAAACACTAAGATCAAAGGTTAGTAAAAGAGACCTCATAAAACTTAAAAGCTCCAGTATAGAAATGAATACTATCAATAAGGAAGAGGCTGGAGAGAAGGCCAGCCTATGGGAGGACCAGCAGTCTCAATTAAGCTGGACCCCGGAGATCTCTCAGATACTGGAACACCGACCAGGCAGCATATGCCAGCTGAAATGGGGCTCCCAGCATATATGCATTGGAGGACTGCCATGCCTGGATTTAGTCAGAGAGGATGCACCTAACCCTCAAAAGACTGGAAGCTCCAGGGAATTTAGAGACCTAGTGGTGTGGTGTGAGTGTGGGGACATCCTCATAGATACAGGGAAGAGAGGAGGAAGTATGTCATGTGAAACAACTGGAGGGTGAACTGGGAGGAGAATAAAATCTTGAGTTTAAAATAAATTAATTAAGTAATTTTTTAAAAAAGATATAGTGATACTTATTGAATGGAAAAAGATTTTTAACAATTCTATATCTGATAGAGGTTTAATATCCAAAATATATAATGAACTCATAAAAATTAATATCAAGTAAACTAAGTAGTCAAATAACAATGGGAAAGAGGTTGCTGACACTAGATTAGTTTCTGGCATTGGCTCCCTTTCATGGCTTGGGTTTCAAGTAAGATGAGTCATTGGTTAGCCACTCCCACAAGTTCTCATGTTCTGCCTTTACCATACCACAGTTTGCAGGCAGGTCAGATTGTAAATTGAAGGTTTGGGGACTGGGTTAATGCCCCAATCCCTCCAACATAACCTTGTCTTGTTACAAAAGATGCTTGGTGTAGTGTCTAATTTCTGCTTTACTAGGAGTCCTCACAAGGGTCACTTTCATAGATTCCTGGGTGTTTCCCTTTCATTAGGGTTCCACCTTTCTCCTGAAGTGTCCCCTCAATTCTCAGTTTTTGACTTCTTGGTCTGCTTTTGGAACCCTTTTATTCTTACTGTGTTGCCTTTTTCAACCTTAATATGAGATGTATCTAGTATTATTGCAACATGCCATGCCATGTTTAGTTGATTCTCCTGGGAGACCTGTCCATTTCTGAGGAAATAGGGGAGGAGTGGTGGATTTAGTCTAGATGGGAGGTTGGAGACTGACAAACTTGGATTAGACGAATGGCAAGAAACTCTGGTTAGGTCAAAATATATGAGAGAAGAAAGAAAAAAAAAACAAGGAAAATAGGAGAAACAGCTCTAAGCAGAAAATTCTCAATAGAGGAATCTCAGACATCTAAAAAACTGAAAAACAGTTAAAGAAATGTATAACATCTTTAGGCATCCTGGAAATGCAAATCTAAACTACTTTGAGATTTCAACTTACACATGTCAGAATGACTATGAGTAATAACACGAATGACAGCTATTTCTGAAATAGATGTGGAGTAACAATGACATTCCTCCAAATTTGTACAGCCACTTCTAAAAGAAATATTGTGGTTCATCAGAAAATGGGAATCAATCTGCCTCAAGATACAGTTATACCACTCTTGGGTATATACCCAAAGGATGACCTATCCTACCAAAACTGTGTTTAAGGTGGGTTCATTCATGATAGTTATTTTAAATACCATAGATGTCTCTCAATTGATGGGTGGATAAAGAAAAGGTGGTACATTTACACAATAGAATATTATTTAACTATGAAAAGAAAATGACACCTTGAAATTTTCAGGGCAAATGGATGGAAAAAACATCCATAGTGAAGTAAAACTGTTGAGGTTTGGACTGTTCCTACATATTGTAATACCAAGTGCAGGCCCCCAAGACCTGGTTGCCCCAGGGAGAAGAGAGTCCAGATGTAGACCCAAGTGATACTATGTAACCTTGCAGCGATGTTATTTCTGATTAGTAAATAAAGATGCCTATAGCCTATAGTGTTGGAAAATTCAGATAGGTTGTGCTTGATGATCCTTGCCAAGGTATCAGGGGAGAACATGAGGAGAGGGACAACAAAGAAAGAAGGAGAAGGAAGAAACTATGGGTTAGAAATGAAAATAAGCATGGCCCTGAGAGCTGGCCAACTGAAGTTAAGAGCAGCCTAGATAAAACATAGTAAGTAATTACTCAGTGTTCTTGATAAGAAATAGATTTTAATAGCATAGAGGGTAAATATCTGCTTAGCTCTAGTGCTGATTAAGGCTTATAATAAAATCAAAGTTGTGTGTGTCTTTTTATCTGGGAATTAAATTGTTAAACATGGGGAAGAAACCTAAAATTGGGATTAAATTTTTCTACCAACACAAAACAAAACAAAACAAAACAAAACACCCAAAACAAACAAACAAATGAACAAAAAACAGACCCAGAAAGATGAATATGTTATATTTTCACAGTTAAGTAGATATTAGCTCTTATGTAGATTATAATCAACTTACAGTCCCCACCAGACCCACCGAGTTTTTTTGTTTTTTGTTTTTTAAATAATGCTTTAGGTGGGATGTAGGGATCTTTCTGGAAGGGAAGATAGAAGAGTTTTTTTTAGGTGGACTAGGGGAGGGTGGAGAAAAGGGGAGTAGAGATAAGGTGTTGGAGGAAGAAATGGAGAGGGAGATTTCAGAAATAGACAGCTTGAATTGGTATGAAAACCTAGAAGAAGTGGAATATTCCACTTGAATCTTTGCTTGTAACTCTAGTCATAAAATTGAAATAACTTCTAAAGCTAGTCTTCTGTACCCAAAGCTTGGTGCCTTTAAGATTACCATCAGAGAATCGTCCTCTGGTAGCAGATAGGAGCTAACTAGACCAATATCCAGACATTATTCAAAGAGACAGTCTAAATTGGAGGTCTGTATTTGTCTCCTCCACTTTGAAATCAAGGAACTCCATAGAATATGGGAAGGAAAAATGTAGGATTCAGAGGGGATGGAGGATAGCAGGAGGACATAGCTCACTGAATCAGCAAAGCAGGGTTGACATATGTTCACAGAAACAGAAATATCAAGCACGATACTTGAAGAGGGCTGTAGTATGTCCTCTGGATATACATTATGAGTGGTAGCTTGGTATTTTTATGCAAGTCTTAACAGTAGGAACAGGCATGTCTTTGAATGTTTTGCTTATTCTTGGGTTTCTTCCCTTTATTGCATTGCCTTGTATAGCCTCATTATGAGTGCTTTTGTTTTGTATCTTCTTTTCTACTATTAGGTATTCTCTTTTAAAGCACTGCTTTTTTTCTGAAGAAATTTGAGGGGTAGTGGATCTATGAAGAGGAGAAGTAGGGCAGTTGGGAAGAATGGAATAAGGGAAACTGTGGTAGGGATATATTGTATAAGAGAAAAATCTATTTTCAACGAGAAAGAAAATGTATCCCTTTGATCTCCTTTTGTAGTCTAATTTCTCTGGCTAGGACTTTGAGTACTATATTGCATAGGCAGGGAGAGAGTAGGCAGCCTTGTCTATTCCCTGATTTTAGTGGGATTGTTTCAAGTTTCTCTCCATTTAGTTTGATGTTGGCTACTGGTTTGCTGTATATTGCCTTTACTATGTTTAGATATGCGCTTTGAATTCTTGATCTTTCCAAAACATTTACCATGAGAGGGTATTGAATTTTGTCAAATGCTTTCACAGTATCTAATGAGATGATCATGTTTTTTTTTTTGAGTTATAGTGCATTAAGTTGATGGATTTCCATATAATAAAGCATCGCTGCATCCCTGAGATGAAGCCTACTCCATCATGATGAATGATTCTTTTGATGTGTTCTTGGATAATGTTTGTGAGAATTTTATTGAGCATTCTTGCATTGCTTCTCATAAGGGAAAATGGTCTGATCTTGTCTTTCTTTGTTGGGTCTTTGTGTGATTTAGGTATAAGCATAATTGTGGCTTATTAGAACAAATTGGGTAGTGTTCCTTCTGTTTCTGTTTTGTGGGTTAATTTGAAGAGTATTGGTATTAGGACTTCTTTGAAATTCTAATAGAATTCTGTACTAAAACCATGTGGTCCTGAGCTTTTATTGGTTGGGAGACCTAGATCTACAGATTCACTGCAATCCCAATCAAAGTTCCAATTCAATTCTTCACTGAATTGCAAAGAGCCATTTGAAAATTCATTTGGAATAACCAAAAACACAGGATAGCAAAAACTATTCCCAACAATAAAAGAACTTTTGGTGGAATAACCCTCCCTGACCTCAAGTTGTATTACAGAGCAATAGTGATAATATCTGTATCGTGTTGGTATAGAGACAGGCAGATAGATCAATGGAATATAATTGAAGACCCAGAAATGAACCCCGACACCTATGGTCACCTGATCTTTGGCAAAGGAGCTAAAATCATCCAGTGGAAAAAAGATAGCATTTTGAACAAATGGTGCAGGTTCAACTGGCAATCAAAATGTAGAATAATGCAAATCTATCAATTCTTATCTCATTGTATATAGCTCAATTCCACGTTGATCAAAGACCTCCATGTAAAACCAGATGCACTGAAACTAATAGACGAGAATGAGGGGAAGAGCCTCAAACACATGGGCATAGGGGATATTTTCTGGTACAGACACCAATGGTTTATGCTCTAAGATCAACAATCAACAAATGGTACCTGATAAAATTGCAAAGCTTCTCTAAGGCAAAGAACTTTGTCAGTAGGGTAAAATGCAACAGATTGGGAAAAGACCTTTCCAATAGATGACTAATATCCATGTAGACAAAGAACTCAAGAAGGTAGACTCCAGATAACCAAATATCCTATTAAAATGGGGTACAGAGATAAACAAATAATTCTCAACTGAGGAATTTCAAAAGGCCAAGAAACACCTAATGAAATGTTCAACATATTTAATCATTGAGAAATTCAAATCAAAATACCCTGAGATTCCATGTCCCACCAGTCAGAATGACTAAAATCAGAATCTCATGTTACTGAAAATGCTGTCAAAGATGTGGAGAAAGAGGAACACACCTCCATTGTTGGTGGGGTTGTAAGCTTGTACGATCACTCTGGAAATCAGTCTTGCTGTTCCTTACAAAATTGGAACTGAGTACTAAAATTAGTACAAAATTAGTGTTAACTGAGGACTTAACTATACCACTCCTGGGCATATTCCCAAAGGATGCCCCATCATTTAACAAGGATATATGCTCCATTATGTTCATAGCAGTCTTATTTACAATAGCCAAAAGCTGGAAAGAACCCAGATGTCCTTCAACAGATGAATGGATATTGAAAATGTGCTTCAATTACACAGTGGAGTACTATTCACCTATTAAAAATGATGACCTCATGATATTCCCAGACAAATGGATGGAACTAGAAAATATCATTCTGACAGAGGTAACCCAGTCACAAAAGAACCACATGGTATGCACTCACTGAAAAGTGGATATTATCCCAAAAGTTTGGAATACCCAAAATACAACTCACAGACCATATGAAGCTCAAGAGAAGAAAGACCATAGTGTGGGTGCTTCAGTTCTTCTTAGAAGGAAGAACAAAATATTCAAGGTAGATAGAGAGTGAGAGGGACTTGGGAGGAAGAAAGGAGTGGGAGGAGGAAAAGGGTGCAGGATCAGATATGGGAGGAGACATCGATGATATACAGAGGTCAGGAATTTGAACAGAGGTGTGTATTAATGGGGCATGGGGAACTGGGGGTAGCCACCAGCAACAAAAGGGAGGAAGAACTTATAGAGACTATATCAGAGGTTAGGCAGGGCCCCCAGTTGTGGGATGGGGCTATCCACTAATTTCCAAAATTTTAACCCAGAATTGCTCCTGTTTAAAGGAAATATAAGGACAAAATATGAAGCAGAGACTGAAGGAAGGGCCATCCAGAGACTGCCCCACCTGGGGATCCATCAAATATACAGTCCAATAATACCTGCTAAAACTGGTTCACAAGTAATTCTCATATCTTACAGATATAACAAAATTATATTTAAATTGCTTCATTTTTTTAAGAACTTACAAATGCAAATATTCCTAGTTGCACCTTCAACATAACATATTTTAACATTACTCAATTCCTTCCTTTAATTCTAGAGCTTTTGTGTGTGCTATAAAGTTGCTAGTGTGGGATCTCTCGAAGTTCTTTATGAAGGCACTTTGTGCTATGAATTTTCCTCTTACAACTGTTTTCCTGGGTTTCCATAAGTTTAGGTATGCTGTGACTTTATTTTCATTGAATACTAGAAAGTCTTTAATTTTTTTATTTCTTCCTTGACCAAGTTACAGTTGAGTGGCAACACAGCACCCAGTGCAGAAGGGCGGACAGGCAAGTCAGCAAGGAATGGAGGCCTCTGCCTCCAAAACCGCTCTTGCTGCCATGCTCCTCAAGGGACTGATCTAATGAAGAAGCTGGACCACATAATATTTCTAATCCATCTTTCTTTCTTTTTTTTCTTTTCTTTTTTCTTTGATACTTTATTTACATTTCAAATGTTTTCCCCTTTCAAGGTATCTCCTTTGGAAACCCCCTATCCCATCCTCCCTTCCCCTGCCTCCTTGAGGGTATTCCTCCACCCACCCACCCATTCCCATCTTCACTCCCTGGCATTCCCCTATAGTGGAGCATCTAACACCCTCAGGCCCAAGGGCCTCTCCTCCCACTGATGGCCTTCAAGACCCTCCTCTGCCACATATGTGGCCAGCACCATGGGTCCCTCCATGGGTTTCCAGCTTCTGGCTATTATAAATATGGCTGCTATGAGCATAGTGGAGCATGTGTTTTTATTACATGCTAGAAACAACCCAAATGTCCCTCAACAGAGGAATGGATACAGAAAATGTGGTAAATTTACACAGTGGAGTACCACTCAGCTATTGAAAACAATGACTTCATGAAAATCTTAGGCAAATGGGAGGAACTAGAAAATATCCTGAGTGAAGTAACCAAGTCACAAAAGAACGAGAACGATATGTACTCACTGATAAGTGAATATTAGCCCAAAAGCTCAGAATACCCAAGACACAATTCACAGGCCACATGAAGCACAGAAGACAAGACAGAAGATGAAAGTATGGTTGATTCAGTCCTTAGAAAGGTGAAACAAAATACTCATGGAAGGAAATATGGAGACAAAGTGTGAAGCAAAGACTAAAGGAAGGGCCATCCAGAGACTTCCCCACCTGGGGATCCATCCCATATACAGACACCAAGCCCAGACAATTGTGGATGCTAAGAAGTGCTTGCTGACAGAAGCCTGATATAGCTGTCTCCTGAGAGGTTCTGCCAGAGGCTGACAAATATAGAGGCAGATGCTCACAGCCAAACATTGGACTGAGTATGGGGTCTCCAATGAAGGAGTTAGAGAAAGGACTGAAGGAACTGAAGGGGTTTGCAACCCTATAAAAAGAACAAGAATATTAATCAACCAGAACCCCCTAAGCTCTCAGGGACTAAATCACCAACCAAAGAGTACACACTAGGGGTCCCATGGATCCAACTGCATATGTAGTAGAAGATGGCCTTATCTAGCATCACTGGAAAGGGAGGCCCTGGCTGAAATAAAAAATGGACTCAACTGGTTTTATTTATACATGTTTGCATGTGTATGTGCATGCAATCACACACACACACACACACACACACACAAATAAATACACGGTATTAATTGCTTTGTTTTTGTCACACACACATAAATAAACACATGGCATTAATTGCTTTGTTTTTGTTTTTGTTTTCCTTGTATTGTTTAGACTGCTTTCATTAAACATTCATTTTTTCCACTGCATGGTTTAAGATTTTTTTATCTATTGTTAATGATGAAACAAAAAATGAATCAATAAAATAGAACTTGCAAACCAACAATCAGACTCTCATCTACAGATATTTAAGTGGTGAAATTTAGCCCCTTCAGATCTATTTTGAATTTCTAAACTCTAAGCATAAGAAGAATGAACTTCAGTATTGCAAGGCATTGGGTTTATATTTATGTGTTATGTTTAAAATTTGAAACTAATGCATAGTACATTGGCAAATGTTACTTTAATTGGAATATTTAATATTATTAAATTTTAGTGTTTCTATCTCAATAGCAATGATTTAACAGGGGATAGTAGAGAGTGTAAAGACTTGAAAGTATGAAATACATTTAAATATAGCCTCTTTCATGATAATTTTCTCTAATCAAGTTGAGAAAATTACTTTATCTATAAGATTCTTTATTCTCATTCCTATTGATGGTTACTATATTCTGTCTTCTAATGCTGTGCTAATTAGCATGATAACATTTTATATATATAAAACTTTTGCTTAAGAGGGGCTAGACTAATAATAGTAACTGATTTCAATTCGGTTTAAATTTAACAATAAGAAAAAAGCTTTTAAGATGCAAGTTCTTCTAACTGTCATACACTGAGCATTATTCTGCTCTTATTCATGATTCCAGAGAATGGCTGCATGGCTAAGTAATCAAAATACTTCTTTGCCTTTAAAGGCATCTGCATTTCTGAAAGTGAGTTTTCTACTTTCAATTTTTTCCTTAGTCTTTTTAATAAATTGATGGGAAATTATTTAAATGTAGACTTCACTTTTTTACTGTCTGGATTTGATAACAATATTTTATCATATATTATTTCTACTCTTTAAAAACAGGAAGAAGCAAATGTTCTGTCAATTATGACTATTAAATAAGTTAATATTTACAGGGTTTATAAAAATTATGTATTTACCTCTCATTTATAAAGACTCTATAAGCATGATAAAGCCTTCAAATCCCATGGGGGCCTTAGGGAAAGTTGAGATAGGAACAATCACTAAACTGCAGATTCACTTTTTTCCTTATCTAGAATTTTTCTGTCCTGCCCATACAGATTCCTAGTCAGTTTTCCAGCTCCTTCCAGCTAGCTCACCATTGAAATTCTTTAGGAGTATACAAACAAAATAAGTGTGATAACCATGTCTAATCTCAAATCAAAGTGCATAAGATAATAGAAGGTGGAGTTTGGGCACCACACATTTCAAAACTCCACAGGTGATTATAGTAGAGAGCCAAGGTGAAAAGTAACTGTTCAGTAAAGTGATTCACTGCCCCATGGTTTCTGGTGACTAATACAGGTGCGATGTAGCTTTTATCTGTAAGTTTTTCTAATTGTTTTAACTTTTTGTTATAATAATATGCTATTATATTATTTAATTTTTAATTAAATTACTGAGTGTACTAATTTGACTCAAAGACTTTAACATACTGTATCAAAATATATTTCTCCAATTATCACCCTTTATTATCACAGACTAAGGCTTGGGTGTGCATGTGCATTGAGGCAGTGGCCTGCAGCAAAAAGTAAGAGTATATTGCTTGTAGAGATACATTCTGGGATGGAGCTACAGCGGGAGAGTAAGTTTAAATCAAAAAGAGATTTTTATCTCTTTCTTTTATTATGGAATGTGTGGATTCTTGATTATCTGTTTGCCTGTTATTTTATTTTCTAAAGAGAAAGAAAGAAAAGAGTACATGCAGCTTGTAGGTGGAGATGAGGGGAGGATTTGGGAGACCTTGTAGGAGAAAAACCTCCATCAGAACATTTTGTATGAAAAAAATTTATTTTTGCAAAAAGGGATGAAACTTTCAGAGTGGTTAAAAGCATATAGGAAAGTATCCCTCTCTGTAATGTATACCCTTATTTTTAGTGACATTTAAAAAAATAAATGATCTATATTTTTAATTTAGCTATCCTTCTTGAAATTCAAAATTTTACTTTATATTATTTTTTATTGAAGTATAGATTATTCTCTCATACCACAAATCCCATCCACAGTTTCTCCTCTCTCTGTTCGTCCCAGGTACACCCACAGGCACTCTCTTCTGATCTACTCCTCCTCCTTTTCCACATTGGACATGAGAATGCCTCCAAGAAATGACAGTCAAACAGGACAAAATAAAATAAAATTGAGCAGGGCAGTGGTGGCACACACCTTTAATCCCAGTACTTGGGAGCCAGAGGCAGGTGGATTTCTAAGTTTGAGGCCAGCCTGGTGTACAGAGTGAGTTCCAGGACAGCCAGGACTACACAGAGAAACCCTGTCTCGAAAAACCAAATGAAATAAATAAATAAATAAATAAATAAATAAATAAATAAATAAATGAATAAAAATAAAATTGGACAAAGAAAGAATGCTGTGCATTATCTGTATGTCTTAGTAGTTTGTCATTTACATTATCAGGATACAAAGTTTGACTTCAGGACTCTTTATTTTTTTTAACTTTTATTTATTTATTTTTTGACACTACAGATTTTATTCCCCTCCTGGTCCACTTTCCAACTGTTCCACATCCCATAACACCTTCTTGGTCCTTTCTCTATGAGGATGTCCCAACAACAAAACCTCCCCTCACACAATCAGAACTAAGCTCCCTTGGGCCTCCAGTCTCTTGAGGGTTAGGTACATCTTCTCTGACTGAACTCAGGCCCAGCAGTCCTCTGCTGTATATGTGTTGGTGGATCTCATATCAGCTGGTGTATGCTGTTTGGCTGGTGGTTCAGTGTTTGAAAGATCTCAGGGGTCTAGGTTAATTGAGACTGCTGGTCCCTCTACAGGGTCACCCTCCTCCTCAGTTTCTTCCAGCTTTTTCCTAATTCAACCACAGGGGTCAGCAGCTTCTGTCCATTGGTTAGGTGCAAATATCTGCATCTGACTCTTTTATCTGCTTGTTGAGTCTTTCTGAGGACAGTCGTGATAAGTCCCTTTTTGAGAGTGCTCCATAGCCTCAGTAATAGTGTCAGGCCTTAAGGCCTCCCAGTGAACTGGATCTTTGGGTCAGTCACTGGACCATCTTTTCCTCAGGCTCCTCTCCATATCCATCCCTGCAGTTATTTTAGACAAGAACAATTATGGGTCAGAATTTTGACTGTGGGATGGCAGCCCCATCGCTCACTTGATGCCTTGACTTTCTGCTGGAGGTTGGCTCTACAAATTCCCTCTCCCCACTGTAGGGCATTTCATCTAAGGTCCCTCCCTATGATTCCTGAGAGTCTCTCACCTCTCAGGTCTATAGTACTTTCTGGAGGGTCCCCCCAATCTCCTACCCCCTGAGGTAGTCTGTTTCCATTCTTTCTGCTGACCCTCAGGGCTTGAGTCCTTTTCCTCCCACCCAATATACCACATCATGCTTCCCTCTCTCCCCTTATCCACTTTCCCTCCCAGGTTCCTCCCTCCCTCCCCCCATTTGATTGCTTTCTTCTCCCACCCAAGTGGGACTGAGGCGTCCTCACTTGTGCCCTTCAGCTTGCTGACCTTTTTGAGTTCTGTGGACTGTATCTTGTGTATACTGTACTTTTTATTTTCTAATATCCACTTATTAGTGAGTAAATACCATGACCTTTTGGGTCTGAATTACTTCACTCAGAATGACTTTAGTACTCTTAAAGAAACTTTGGTGAAAACTGACTGTATCGAAGTGCTGGATCCAGCATTAGACATCATCATCCTCTGTGGCCTTTGTAAGCTGAGGCACTGGTCTCTCTCCTTTTTAAGTAATAGTCATTAATTGTTTTTGTCTGTCTGGTTTTATTAATGAACAAAGGATTTTCCTTACACTATTTCACATACATCAAACTGCAGTGCTAATTTTCTTGCTTTAGCAGTCCTTGAAATTTCTCTTTGGAGTCATCCAGGTTAATCTCATATTGGTTTTCCAACAATAGTTAAAAATCAAAAGCAAGAAATAAACAAATGCCAGTTGTTCAGATATAGTATGAAATTATTATGAGTATTTTCAAAGATAGATTGATTCAATTGACAATTCATTGTTAGCTGTGAATTCAACTAATTCTTCTTCCCACATCTTCAATATACTTCCTTTATTTGGTATATGAAGGACAAAAGATTAGTGTTTTAAAATCCGTTAGTAAACCTTCCATTTCTCTATCCTGTAACAGTAAAACCCTTCATAAATTCATGATAGTCTAAGCCTCATAAGCACAGTTTTTTTTCTGGTCACCTTCTTTTGGCACTGTCAGTTTTTGAACCAATATCAATACCACCCACTGTGCTTTATTTATAATATTCTAAGCTTTAATGATGGACTCTTGATTTTTTGAAATCATTCCATTGAAGCAATGTGAATCATTGATCAGGTTATAACAGCAACATTTTATTATGCTGAATATTTTTACACTTTGAACAAAACTCTCAGGAAATCAATTTATGAAAGTAAATATGTGTTTATGCTCACATTTTGGAACCATCAGTGTATCTTGTCTGGAAAGCTGGGGTGGAGCAGAGTGATTTACACCCTTGTAGCTAAGAAGGACAGAAAGGAAACATCAACACTTCTGTGTTTCTCCATAGCTCCTTTTCATTCCCACAGAACAATATAAAACACCAGCCATATCCAGTATATTCTCAGTTGGTTTAATCTTCGCTGGAAGTCTCCTGATATATATTTTTAGTGGTATATGCAATTAGCATACCAGACTCTTTGAATACCATCAAACTAACAAATTTAACCATCCCTAACATCACAGGTAATACCAGTATTAAAAGAGAATGAACCAAAGTTTTTCTTGCTGTTCATTTTCTCTTGTTTAATATTCTTTTAAACTCATTATTTAAGATATTCTCTTAATTTTACTTACATAAAACACGACAATACCTAGTTTACCCATCCTCCTGAAGAGCCTAACTTCCCATTAGGATATATTGTTATTTTTCAACATTATACTCACATAGTGCATCTACTATTTTCATGAAAATCAACTTTTTATATTAATGCTTTCAATGTAGGTTTATACTTTGTCTCTGCCTGATAATAAGTATAATTTGAAACTAGCGTTCTCTAAATATTTTGATTTGCTTCAATATTTGAAGCTTTATTCTAACAATGTCTATTATAATCAAATACAGACAGGAAATGATTTTGATCCAGTAGAAGATGCTAAATTTGGTCACTTTGCTGAAACCAGTAAATCAAATCACCAAATGACTGACTTTTTTTATGTGCTGCAAGTTCTTGATATTGTTTCATCTTTCTAGTATTACTAAAGCTTAATTTCTCAGCCATTTGCTTTTTTGTAAATTATATTTGTCTCTAATTGGCAAAAGGGTTCTATTAAATGTAAGTAATATCATTTGTGAAATATACACAAGAAATAATATGTACTATGCATAATGTAAGTATGCAGAAGGCCATGTAAGGATGCCAACATATACATGCTAGATATAACACAATGCTGTGGAATTCTGTTCCCAACTCTTCTCTAAACTGGATAATCTCTAAGAGAGGCTCTATTTAAGCAAGAACAATAGATCTTTCCTTCTTACAATTATTAAACATAATTAGCAATATGATAATTTTAGAAATTTAGCAAAACAAAACACATTTTCTATGTAGGTCTTGTAATTTTAACAAGTAAAAATTACAAGGTGTTGTGCTTTTTAAATAATCACAGGGGATGTGTCAGTTAGCATAATCTGCCTTTAGTTTGCCAGGGCTCTTAAGCACATTTCATTTTTTATTCTTGATTTGATCATAATATAAGGCTTAAGAATATTTTCTTTGCCATTACTTGATAAGTAACACTATATGAAACTAACTTTTGCCACCCCATTAAGTGTGAACTTTTTCATGTAGCAGTTCTGAGACATTTTCTTTTGGTGATCTAAACCCAATATTATTGCATTGATTATGTTTTACTTTTCTGTTTTTGTTTGTTGTAGGTTTTGATACAAAACCTTACACTTTAGCACATGTTACCATTGGACTTATCATTTCCAGTTTTATGGCTGTTGAGATCAGACAAATATGCTGTCATGTTGTCATTTTAAAACAACATTATTTGTGGAAGATAATAGATTCTTAGAAATACAACTAGTACAGGACAAATAATCTTCAGAAAATAGAGTTTTAACCTAGCAGTGTGTATATAATTAATCAATATAGTATAATTAACATAAACAAACTATTACATATTAATAGTTAAATATTCACATTTAATTACTACTTAATTGACTATTATTTAAAATATTTTATCAAGAAAATTTATTTTTATCCCTTAAATTTTTATTACTTTACTTATTTACATTCTATCTGTTAACTTCCTCCCAGACCCTCTCCACAGTTCCTTATCCCATTCTCCCTACCCCTTGCCTCCAAGAGGGTGCTTATCCTCTCTCCCACCTCTGATATCCCCCTTCCCTGGGACCTCAAGTCTCTCCAGGGTTAGATACATCTTCCACTAAGGCCAGACCATGCAGTCCTCTGCTGAATATGTGCAGGGACCCTCAGACCAACCCATGTATGTTGCCTTGTTGGGTGGCTCAGTCTCAGGAAGCTCCCAGTGGTCTGATTTGGTTGAGATTGCTGGTCTTCCTATGGGATCTCTCTTCTTTTCAGCTACTTTAATCCTTCCTCTACTTTATCCATAGGGTCTAAGACTTCAGTCCAATTGTTGGGGTGTAAGTATTCACATGTGTCACAGTCTGCTACTTTGTAAGGCCTCTCAGAGGACAGCTATGCTAGGTCTTGTCTATAAGTACGTCATAGCATCAGTAATAGTGTGAGAGTTTGATGCCCCCTACCTCATGAGATGGATCACAAGATAGGCCAGTCACTGGATAGCCTTTCCTTCAGTCTCTTCTCGGTTATTGTCCCTGCACTTCTTTTAGACAAAAACAATTCTTGGTTAGAAATTTTGACTATGAGTTGGTAACCCTTTCCCTCCCTTTGGGGCCCTGTCTATGTGCTGGAGGTGGACATTTTGAGTTCCCCTTCCCCATTGTTGGCATTTTGGCTAAGGTCACCACCATAAAATCATGATAGTCTCTCATATCCAAAGTCTCTGGGACTTTCTAAAGGGTCCACCCACTGCCTACTTCCAGAAGGTGCAAATGTCCATTCATTCTCTTGGCCTTCTGGGCTTCTCCCTTGACCCCACCCCATTCTGATCCTATTCACCTTTTCCCCTCTCTCTCCCTTCTACCACAGAGTTTCCTCCCTCCTACTCTCTCCTATGATTATTTAGTGTTTCTCATTCTAAGCAGGATGAAGCATCTCTAGGGCCTTCCTGCTTGTCAGACTTCTAAGGTATGTGGGTTGTATCTTGGTTATTTTGTAGTTTTTGGCTAATATCCACTTGTCAGTTAGTACATACCATGCATAATGTTTTGTGTTGGGGTTACCTCACTTAAGATGACATTTTCTAATTCCATCCATCTACCTGCAAAATTCATGATATTCTCATTCTAAATACTTGAATAGTATTCTGTTATGTAAATGAACCACATTTTTTTGCATGATTTTTTGATTGAGGGACATCTGGGTTGTTTCTATCTTCTGTATATTACAAATAAGGTTGTCATGGACATAGTGAAGCACAGTCTTTATGGCATGGTAGGGCATCTTTTGGATATACTCCCAAGAGTGGTATAGCTGGGTCTTCAGGTAAAACTATTTCCAATTTTTTTGAGGAACCACCAGATTGATTTCCAAAGTGATTGAACCATTTTTTGCAATCCCACCAGCAATGGAGGAGAGTTCTTTCTCCACATCCTTGGCAGAATATGCTGTCACTTGAGTTTTTAATCTTAGGCATTCTTATTGGTATAAGGTGGAACTTTAGGGGTCTTTTTGATTTGCATTTCCCTGATGACAAAGGATGTATATTTCTTTACGTGTTTCACAGCCATTTGAGATTCCTCTGTTGTTAATTCTCCGTTTGGCTATTTACCCCATATTTCTAAATTGGGCTTTTAGGTATTTTTGGAGTCTAATTTTTTGAGTTCTTTATATATTTTGGATAGTAGCCGTCTATTGGATATAGGGTTTGTGAAAATCTTTTCCTAATCTGTAGGTTGTTGATTTGTCCTATTCACAGTGTCCTTTGCCTTAAAGATGCATTTCAGTTTCATGAAGTCACATTTATCATTTCTTGATCATAGAGCCTGAGCCATTAGTGTTCTATTCCGGAAATTTCCCCCTGTGCCAAGCAGTTCAAGGTTCTTTCCCACTTTCTCTTCTATTAGGGTCAGTGTATCTGTTTCTATGTTGAGGTCCTTGATCCACATGGACCTGAGCTTTTGCAAGGTAATAAATAGGGATCTATTTTCATTCTTCTATAGGTAGATCGCTAGTTTGACCAGCACAATTTATTGAAGATGTTTTCTTATTTCCATTGATTTACTTTGGTTTCTTTGCTAAATATCAAGTGTCCATAGGCATGTGGGTTTATAACTAGGTCTTTGATTCTATTCCATTGATCAACCTCTCTGTCATTGTACCAATACCATGCAGACTTTATCACAAATCACATTGTATTCCCACTTTAGGTCAAGGATGGTGATTATCCCAGAAGATCTTTTATTGCTGAGAATTGTTTCAGATAACCTGGGTTTTTTTGTTTTTCCATATGAAATCGAGAATCACTCTTTCCATGTCTGTGAAGAATTGTGTTGGAATTTTAATGGGGATTGCTTTGAAATTGAATTTGTAGATTGCTTTTGATAAGATGGCAATTTTCACTATGCTAATTCTACCAATCCATGAGCATGGAAGATTTTTCCGTCTTCTGAGGTCTTCTTCGATTTCTTTCTTCAGGGATATGAAGTTCTAGTGAGATATATCTTTAACTTGATTGGTATGAGTTACACCAAATACTTTGTACTATTTGTTGCTATGGTGAAGTGTTTTGTTTCCCTAATTTCTTTCTCAGTCTGTTTGTCATTTCTACAAAGGAAGGCTACTACTTTCTTTGAGTTAATTTTTCATTCTGCCAGTTTGCTGAAGTTGTTTGTCCACTGGAGGTGTTCTCTGGTGCAATTTTTGAGGTTTCTTATGTATACTGTCATATCGTCTGCAAATAGTGATACTTTTCCTTCTTCCTTTGTAAATTGTATTCCCTTGATCTTCTTCTGTTTTCCAATTGCACTAGCTAGAACTTCAAATACTATACGGAATAGATAGGGAGAGAGTGGGCAGCTTTCTGATTTTAATGAAAGTGCTTCTAGTTTTTCTCCATTTAATTTGATGTTAGCTGTTGGGACACTTCATATTAATTTTATCAGGTTGGGGTATATACCATGAATTATAGATCTTTCCAAAATGTTTAACCTAAAGAGGAGCTGTATATTGTCTAAGGCTTTTCACTATTTAATTTTGATGATCGTATGACTTTTTTTCTTGAGTTTTTTTTTTGTTGTTGTTGTTGTTTGTTTTTGTTTGTTTGTTTGTTTGTTTTACTTAGTTTATTACATGGATCGATTTTCACACATTGAACCATCCCTACATCCCTGAGATAAAGCCTACTTTATTATGCTCAAAAATGTTTTCATTTGTTCTTGGATTTCGATTATGAGAATTTTATTGAATATTTTTGCCTCATTATTCATGAGCAAAATTGGTCTAAAATTCTCTTTATTGGCTATTGGTATGGTATAGGTATTAGAATTCCTCTGGCTATATAAATAGAATGAATTAGGTAGTGATCTTTCTGTTTCTATTTGGCAGAATACTTTGAGGAGTATTGGTGTTAGCTTTTCTTTAAGGTCTGACAGAATTCTACACTAAAATCATCTGGCCCTTGGATGTCTTTTGTTAAGAGGTTTTTAATGAGTACTTCTATTTCAGTATTGGTTTTGGGAATGTTTAGAAAGTTAATCTGATTTGATTTAACTTTGTTACAGTGTATCTGTTTAGAAAACCATCCATTTTATGTAAAATTCCCTTTTTGTTCAGTATAGACCATTGTAGTAAGATTTGATGATTTTTGAATTTTCTAAGTTCATTTTCTCAAAGAACCAGCTCTTGGTTTTGTTCATTCTTTGTTTATAACTGGTTGATTTCATCCTTGAGTTTGAATATTTCCACTCATACACTCTTTTTGGGTGTGTTTGATTCTTTCTGTTCTAAAACTTTCAGGTGTGCTGTTAAGTTGCTGGTTAGGGATCTCTCCATTTTCTTTATTAAGGCACCCAGTGCTATGAATTTTCCTCTTAACTCTGCTTTCATTATACCCCACTTGTTTGGGTATGCTGTGTCTTTATTTCATTTAATTTATAGTCTTTAATTTTTGTCTTTATAACTTTCTTGACCAAGTTATCATCAAGTAGGGAGTTGTTCAATTTCCATGAGTATGTTGGTTTTCTGTTGTTTTTGTTGATGTTGAAATCCAGACGTAGTCCCTAGTGACCTTATAGGATGCATGGGATTATTTCAATTTTCTTGTATCTGTTGAGGCTTGTTTTGTGTCTGATTTTATGGTCAATTTGGAGAAGATACCAAGAGTTGCTAAGAAAAAGGTATATTCTTTTGTTTTAGGGTAAAATGTT
>JADRCH010000143.1:5199233-5259146 GCA_019843965.1 Rhynchomys soricoides | reverse complement strand
TATATATATATATATATATATATATATATATATATATATATATAGTTAAATCCATTTGATTCACAACTTCTGTTAGGTTCACTGTGTCTCTCTTTAGTATCTGTTTACATGCTCTGTCCATTGGTGAGAATGTGTTGTTGAAGTCTCCAAATATTATTGTGTGAGTTTCAATGTTTGCTTTGAGGTTCAGCAACATTACTTTTACAAATGTGGTTGCCCTTGTCTTTGGGATGTATATTTTAAGAATTGAGAGTTCATTTTGGTGGATTTTTCTTTTAACAAGTTTGTAGTATCCTCCATTTTTGGTAACTTTTTGTTTAAAGTCTATTTTGTTGGACATTAGAATGACTACTCCAGCTTGTTTCTTGAGACATTTACTTAAAAACTTTTTCTAGCCCTTTACTCTGGTAGTTTATGTCTTTGTCATTGAGGTATGTTTCTTATATGCAGCAAAATGCTCAATCCTGTTTATATATCTAATCTGTTAGCTTGTCTCTTTTTCTTGGAGAATTGAGTCCATTGATGTTGAGAAAAATTACATTTTTTATTATAAGGAATGACAGAAATAAAAAGTATAATTGATTCCCATCATTATTCTCATTATGGAAATGGCTTTAAGAGAAAACTGGTTAGATGAATATTACTGTTTCCTTCTTTTCAAGTGGTATATACAATACTGAGAGATGGGGATTGAGATTTTGCATCCCATGTTGTTTGTTCTTGCTACTTTTGCTCTTCTGTTTATATAGGGATGAAATCTGGTCAGTTGGTATTCTGCACTTGTAAAATAAATGTGCATCTTAATAGTCTTCTATTATTCAAATGAAATTTTTACATTAGTATTCAGATTAGAGAAAATTTGCAGTATAGTTGACAGTAGAGAAAAGTTAGGCACTTGAGCATGAAGCTAAAAATGGTATACTTATATTTCATTTCTACACACAAGGCTCAGGGACCATTTGTCCTGGAAGAGAAGTTGAAAATGTAAGCTGCAGTCTTTAGGGAAGACCATGGCTAAATTCTACTTTCAGGTCATGACATAGCTACTGCATTCATGAAATAATAGTCATTGTGCTTGACACACAAGATCTACCAATATTCAAGCCTATAATTATTCTAGCATTGTTGGGAGTGCAGGTAATGAGTTCCTACATTTACCTCAGGAACTCTTGACAACTAATTGTTTTTGGAAGAGGCAAACAGTTGTACTTAAGGGTTCAACTGCTGTCAAATGAACTTTGCTCCAGTTGATGACTGGATGTATCCATGATTATATGGGCAGCTAATCTGGGAAATGTGTGTTATCGAATAAACAGAAGAAGATGTGTGTTATTGAATAAACAGAAGAGGAAAGAAGTGAGTAATGGAATTTTGCAGAACTTAGGAAAATTTGAAGGAAGAGTTGGGGGTAAATATGATCAATATGCATTGTGTTCATTTTTTATATTCTCAAACATTTTTATAAAATATATTAAAATTTTGTTCTAGCCCTAGAGTCCAGGAGTCAACCCCAGTTTTCAAAGCATTTCTGTTCTGTACTCGCCTACCACCAGCCCTGTCCTGCACTTGACTGACTCTTCTTTTTACTTTCAACATAACAGATGGCTCTGTGTCCTTCATCAAAGAGTTCTTTGCCAGTGGAGTGGCCATCGGCATCTCCAAAATAGTGGTAGCACTCATCAAGTGTATCAAGTAACTATTGTAGGTGCAACATGCCAGCAAGCAAATCACTGCAGAAAAGCAATACAGGGTTATTATAGACTGTATGGTTTGTATCCCCATGGAACAGGGAGACCTGTCCTTCTAGTATAATAACCTGGCCAATGTCATAAGATACTTTCCCACCCAGGCTCCCACCTTTGCCATCAAAGATAAATACAAGCAGATCATTCTGGGCAGTTGGACAAGAGGACACTGTTTTGGCAATCCTTTACAAGGAACCTGACATTAGGTGGTACAGTTGAGGCCATATCCTTTTGCTTTCCTCCTGATTCAAACCAATCCTCTTGATTTTCCCATACCTGTCTAGCAGCTGATGAGGGTAAAGCTGGAGATGATAGGGAATTCAAAAGCCTTGAGGACTGCCTGGTTAAGATACCAAACTGCCTACTTTGTTATCTATGACACTGCAAAGGGAATGTTCCCAGATCCCAAGAATATTTACAACTTAATCAGCTGAATGATTGTGTTGTCTATCACTGCTGTTACTGGCCTGACTTCCTATCCTTTTGACATGGTTCAAATTTGTATGATGATGCAGCAGGTATGGAAAGGAATGAGTACACACAGAGAGAGAGAGAGAGAGAGAGAGAGAGGGACACAGAGAGAGAGAGAGAAGGCATACATGTTTGATGCTGGCAGATAAAGCAAGCAAGCCAGCCTTTTTTCTTTCTTTTCCCAAGGGTGCATGGTCCAATGTTCTCAGAGACATAGGTAGTGCCTTTATTTTTGTCTTGTATGATGAGATCAAAAAGTACACATAGTTATATCCTAGGTGTTCTCCCCTAGAAAATGCATATTGTATAATATACCATATCTTGTTCATTTCTGGACAGATTCTCTGGGCTTATCTGTTTTTTCAATTGCAAATACAAGTAATCATTTTTTACTCTGGTATATTTCTGAAAATAAATCTTTTATCTTTGTTCCAAAGTAATCACACTCTTACATAAGGTGACCTGTAGCTAGTGATTATTAGCAACAATATTGCCTTTTTATCCCACAGTTGTTAGAAGAATGTCAACAACGACATTCAAACAATCTAACAGCAATTTCTGAAGGCATTTGCACTCTCAGGTTTCTGGCAGATCTGTTGGCTCATTAAGTCTCAATGAGATGTTTTGTAGGCAAATGAAAGTAATTCAATTTAAAGGCTCTTGAGCAAAATATGTTCCTTAGCTCAATTGGCTAATTATCTATAAGCATGTGGAAAGCTGGACATCTCCCAAACAAAAAGCAATTATAAATCATTTCAACTGAAGTTCTTCAACTCATAAGGCAAAAATGTTGAATCTCTAAATACACACACAAAAGGTTATCTCCAAATGCTTCATCTAAATACATGCTTTAAGTATATGTTTTAAGTATATGTTTAAGTATATTTTAAAGCTCACTTGGAAGCTTATGTTACTTATTAAAATATTATAATCCAGCCTTTAATACTGTGTCACTAGAATGATAAATGTGTTTAGATTTGTGGCTTATATCTTTGCAATTACTACAGCCAAGAGTCAGTGCTTTATGTAGAGATATACACAAATACACTAAATCATTTCTTCTCTTAGCACATAGTTGAATTCTACCATTAATTGGAGCTTTTAGTTGTATTAATAGACCATTGTGACTAAACATCACATAATGACCAATGCAATATTATATATCCATGTGTTTATCACTAAGCTAAAACTGTAAATTTTCAAAGTTTTAAATTATTCAAAGTTAAAAACACAGCTTATTTATTAGATTTGTGTATAAGCTATATGTTTCAAATGAATAATAAAAATATTTCTTACAAGAAATAGAAGATAAATACATAAAGATTAATGTTTCTTATATTTTCCTACTTCATTATTTGATGCTTATTTATAGGAATTATTGAAGTTATCTGTGGCAATTAAGTAAAGAAAACAACTTTTCAAATAGCACCATTATCAAATGTGTCTTTAAAAAAAATGCAAAAGTTTTACTTGAATACCAAAGATAATGTTTTTGTATCCTTAGTTTTTCCTTAAAATTCAAGCAAAGAATATAAATGATTTAATTGACATTAGTTTTTCACAATTTGTGTACATGTTCACATGGTAAATGTATCACACACATATACACACACAGACACACACACACACACACACACACAAGCTGTACTGCATCCCCCCCCCCCATTAACCATTCTGTTATTGTTTGTCTCAGTTTATCTGACTTCTCACCTGAGCTTCTCAGGTTTAAAGATGATATGATCAAAATGCCAGCCTCCACATTTTCAAGAGTTCTGTCTTTTGCCATTAGTGTTTGATTTTCTTCAATGTTGAATTATGTTTGGATTTGTTTATTAGTGTTATGTTTACACAGTAGGAAGTGGATATAACCTGTCATATTTCATTGGCAAAATAAATGACAGTACTTTTGAACCTATTTCTTATTTTTGATTTTTCTGTGGAAATGTGCATTACTTTCTGAGGGGTTAATTTTCAATAAATAAATTTTAAGACACATGTATAGTATTTCCAAGGTTTTAAAACATGTCAAAGTAGTAAAATGTTATGCACCATTTTCTTTTATAAAGTGTACAGCAAGTTCTAGCTTAGGAAGAGTAGCAGGATTTAAGTATGTAAGACTACAAACAGCAATGCATCACCCACTGCATATTAAGAAATTAATGCCCTTCCAATAAATATACAAACCATTTACATATGCCACACTAATCTTTAACAAGATCCAGTAAAGTGGAATTCTTTTCTTCCCCTTTCAGATAACAAAATCAATGTTAGTTCAATTTTAAATGTTAGTGAATAAAAAACAGATCTACCTAAACCATGTAATACTGTTCAAACTAGACTTTCAAACCAATCTCACCTTCCTCCAAGGCCATTTGCTTAAAGATAATCTTAACATTCTTCAATAATTTGTTCTACCTTTTTAAAATTTGCATCAAAATTATTAGTTATCTTTATTAAAATTTTTGATAAACTATGGATATGTGCATGTGCAGAGTGTTTTGTAATCCCACATTTTACATGATTTGAATACTTTTTTCTCCCTGTTCATCCTGCTAAATATTTGCTTTAACAAAATTAATTTATCCAGCAGATATCTATTGCTCAGCACTTTAGTATTTATGCCATGGTAGTAAACTTCATGTTTTTAACAAGTCTATAGTACTGAATAGAAATAAACTTAACTTTATTAATTTATAACATCAGTGAATAACAGTACCTAAATAACAAATGAATGATTTCAAATTCAGGAATTATATTTAATTTGAAATAATAATATATACTATTCTAGACAAAGATCTGTATTAGCTTTAATGCATACACTATGTATAAAGGATTAAACAATTTAAAAACATTAACTCAATAGGTTTACTGGCTATTGACTATGTTTGCCAATAATATAAAAGTATTATATGTATTGTTTTTCTTTTTTGTAATAAAATTTAATTGTTAGAAACTTTTAGAGAAATGTTACGCATAACAGTACAAATCAATACAGTACTTCTAATGAACAGTTTACCAACAAGTATCAAAGTATAAATTGTGCAAAACTTTTATCTAGTAAATTTATTTCTAGGAATTTATATTGACAAAAATATGTATACTGAAGGATAAATATCACAGTGTTATATTCAATGGTGAATTATGAGAAACATGTCATCATTAAATACAGAATTAATAAATTATAAAATTACTTGTAGACATTTCTAAAATAATTAAAATGCTATTTTTAGGCTAAAACTTTAGAAGGCAATATTATCATCATCTTATACTTTCACATTATAAATATGATTAAAATAAATTAAATCACTTTGTAAAAATATTGTGCAATTGGAAATTATTTCTGACTGGACAACTCATATAGTTTTACAGGCCATTCATTTTTTTCTCCTTTGAAATGACAAAGGAAAGTTGACTTCTGTCAAAATAGCACACATAACCTAATCTCATAAATCACACATCTAATGTTACTTGTTTTCAGTAGACTTTGAAAAACTTATTACTGTCATGCTCAACTAGAAATTAGTTGACAACTCCTGACTAAATTCCGAGAAAATAAATATTAGTCTTCTAAAATATACAGGACTCACTTCCCTAATATGAACATAAAATTCAAATACCTACAATTTTCTCCCTTGAAGATATGTTAGCTTCACTCTGAGCAAAAGTAACCTTCCTTTGCATTTCCCAGAGCCATTAAACCAAGACTCATCAGCTACCTATAACACTCGCTGAAGTTACCCCTTAAATATTTCTATGTCTGTAGTGGCTATTTCTATAAACAATGAAGTGTGGGATTTTTCAAGACATTTAAGATTTTTAGTAGTTAAACCACAGATGTAGAAAATAAAAGAATTCAAAGTATTACTAATAAAATTGTTCCAGGGGAATTTGGTAAAATTCTATAAAATTACAGTCATTCCAGTTCTAATCACTGCTTAAGAATGCTTTAGAAAACAATCCCATGAGTCCTATCTATCCTTCTGAATGTGTCACTTACCTGAACTGTGCCATATTTGTGTATTTTAAACATATACTATTATTATACTGTCTGCGAATTTTAGAGCATAGATATTCAGAGTTGAGAGTCATCTTGGTAGATTTTACCATTGACCACTATGACATGTCCATCTTTATCTTTTTTGATAACTTTTGGTTGAAAGTTGATTTGATTTGGTATTAGAATGGCTATTCCAGCTTGTTTCTTGGAGCCATTTGCTTGAAAATTTGTTTTCCAATCTTTTTACTCTGAGGTAGTATCTGTTGTTGTCATTGAGGTGTGTTTCCTGCACGCAGCAAAATGCTGGGTCCTGTTTATGTATTAGGTCTGTTAGTCTATGGCTTTTTATTGGGGAATTGAGTCCATTGATATTAAGATACATTAAGGAAAAGTGATTGTTACTTTCTCTGTGTGTGTGTTTTTTGATTTTTTGGTTTTTTTTTTTTTTTTTTTTTTTTTTTTTTTTTTTTGTTAGAGGTGGCATTATGTTTCTGTGGCTATCTTCTTTTGGGTTTGTTGAAAAATTACTTTCTTGCTTTCTCTAGAGTGTAGTTTCCCTCTTTGTGTTGGCATTTTCCATCTATTACCCTTTGTAGGGTTGGATTTGTGGAAAGATATTATATAAATTTGGTTTTGTTATGGAATATCTTGGTTTCCCCATTTATGCTAATTGAGAATTCTGGTGGATATAGTAGCTACCACAAATGGGCTACGATTTTTATTCTCTTAGGGTTTGTATGACATAGGCCCGGGATCTTCTAGCTATTATAGTCTCTGGTGAGTAGTCTGCTGTAATGCTGATAGGTCTGCCTTTAAATGTTTCTTTATCTTTTACCTTTACTGCTTTTAATATTCTTTATTTGTTTAGTGAATTTTGTGTTTTGATTATTATGTGACAGGAGGAATTTCTTTTCTGGTCCAGTCTATTTGGAGTTCTGTAGGCTTCTTCTATGTTTATGTGAATCTCTTTCTTTATGTTAGGGAAGTTTTCTTCTATAATTTTGTTGATGATATTTACTGACCTTTTAAGTTGGGAATCTTCACTCTCTTATGTACAAATTTTCCTTAGGTTTTGTCTTCTCATTGTGTCCTGGATTTCCTGGATGTTTTGTGTCACTATCTTTTTGCTTTTTGCATTTTCTTTGACTGATGTGTTAATGTTTTCTATGGTATCTTTTGCATCTGAGATTCTCTCTTCTATCTCTTCTATTCCATTGGTGATGCTTGCATCTCTGAGTCCTGATCTCTTTCCTAAGTTTTCTAACTCCTGGGTTTTCTCCCTTTGTGATTTCTTTATTGTTTCTATTTCCATTTTTAGATCCTTGATGGTTTTGTGCATTTTCCTCACCTGTTTAATTGCATTTTCCTGTAATTCTTTAAAGGATTTTTTTCTTTCCTCCTTAAGGGCTTCTATTTGTTTACCTGTGTTCTCCTGTATTTCTTTAAGGGAGTTATTTATGTCCTTCTTAAAGTACTCTATCAATTTCATGAGAAGTGATTATAGATTTGAATCTTGTTTTTCTAGTATGATGATGTATCCAGGACTTGCTATGGTGGGAGAATTGGGTTCTGTTGATTCTACATAACCTTGGTTTCTGTTACTTATGTTCTTATGCTTGGCTCATGCCATCTGGTTATCTTTATTGCTACCTGACCTCCTTATATCTTACTGGAGCCTATCCTTCCTGTGATTCTGATTGTGTCAAAACTCCTCAGATACCAGCTGTCTCTGTGATCCTCTGATTCTGTGATCCTGTGTTCCTGTGTTCCTGAGATCCTGTGTGTGTCAGAACTTCTGGGAGACAAGCTGCCCTTGCGTCCCTGAGGTCCTCCTGTGACCAAACTCCTGTGATCTCATGATCCTGTGATCCTGGTTATGTTAGAGCACCTGAAAGTGGGGCTTCCTCTGGGTGTTGTGAGACTGGCTAAGGAGTTTGTGCCCAAGGTCTGTTCAGGGCACCCATGGGCCCAGACTGGAAGAAACCCATATGACTGGTCTGGCATGGTTCCCGTGTCCCTGGATCCAGCTGGTCTTCCATTGTTTCTCTTAAAGAAAGTATTCAGGGTATATGAATAGTTTTATATATGTATATATATATATATATATATATATATATATATATATATTTAACTAGGATACTTTATAATTGAACTAATTTCAGAATATTATCTACAATTACTTATAAAGTCTGTAGAAATTTGAGACATGTCTATAAAATATAAGAAAAGAAATTTTACTCCATTTTCTATAAGATTTTTCTATTTAAAAAGTGTCCTTTTTCACATTCTTACTCAGATCTGAAGATTCTAGCAGAATAGCAAAATATTTTACTGACAGACTAAAGTATCATGGAGTAGGTGATCATGTAAACACTGTACTTTTCCCAGATTTCACCTTTCTAGATTCTTTCAAAAACATCTTTAAATGCACACCTTAGAAATGGCTTAAGTAGCTGGGCAATGGTGACACATGCCTTTAATTCCAGCACTTGGGAGGTAGAGGCAGGCAGATTTCTGAGTTCAAAGCCAGCCTGGACTACAGAGTGAGTTCCAGGTCAGCCAAGGCTACATAGAGAAACCCTGTCTCGGACTGGAGAGCTGGCTCAGCTGTTAAAGACTAGGCTCACAACCAAAAATATAAGAGAAACCCTGTCTTGGAATTAAAAAAAAAAAAATAAGGGTACTTTTCATTGTTAGTGATGGCTGGGTTGAATGCATTGACTGGCAGAACCAGAACATGTAATGCATGCTTGAAATTATAGGAATTACAGGCATTAGATTATGATCAGTAATGATGACTTAGAAACTGAAGATAATCACAGCAGAATATTATAAAATAAATGGATTTCACTTAGCTTAGCCAATGTTCCTAACACACTTACCCATAAAGGAATAATTTAATATTCTGTTTTTGGTAGAGTACTAGTAAACATTGTGACCTATAATGTAGAAGAGAGTGTTATGCAACATTTTCCTTCAAATTAAAAGCTCCCTTCTTGGAGGAAAGAAGTATATCATAAAACACAGATATCTAAAGGAACTTAAGAGGCCCAGGGAGATCAGCACTTTACTAGATTCATGAGGGCAAAGTTTTAAGAGCAGAAACAAATGCTGGAATTAAGACATTCTGGACACTAGCCAACATCTTGTACAGGAAGTTCCCAGGAAGCAATTTTGCTTAGTCATGTTTCATATGACTTTTCATTAATATACATATCTACTGTCTCTCATGCTCCCTTAAGTAACCCTTTACTTATATTTCTGTAAGCAACCCAGAGCAACGAGAAACAGGATGACTCACCAAACCACATTTCTGCAGAATAGTTTCTTTGGTGTGGGTTGCCATCCTATCTGGGGTAAATTTATATTTATTCACATTTGCCCAGAAAAAGTCAAAATCCCCAGAAGTAAAGTTATTACCATCTTCTAACAAGAAAATTATGTCTTAGGCTTTGAAGAAAGAAGGCAAACAAAGAGAACAATATCGAATTTTCTGTTTCTATGGGCAGGTATTAGAAATTTTACACTGTTAGCAGGTGACTAACAAGGGAGGAATGAGGGAACCATTGGTGGTGGACCAGAAATGACATATCATTCACATATGGGCACCATTGATTGCATTCAATAGATTATAAAAGGAAAAGAAGAAAGCAAAGAAAGAAGGGAAGGAGGGAATGAAGAAGGAAGCAAAAAAAGAGTGAATGAGTTTGGAAAGATGTGTTGCTGGTGGCACCCTGGAAGATGGTGGAATGAATATGAAAAGATACATAGGATACATTTATAAATTTTCAAAGTATTTAAAGAAATATAACAATTTATTTTTCATTTGATTCTTGAAAATATACAAGTGAATATATAAAAACATGTATTACACAACCATGTGTAACATGACATACATAATATGACAAAACTCAAATAACTATTGATAAATATTGGTGAGATAAGTCAGACTGAAAAATGCAGAGTAAATAATATCAATTAAAGAACATTCTGGAAAATTCAGAGCTAGAGAGAAAGAAAAAATATCGAAATTCCAATTAGATTAGATGAAATGATGAATCAATTAATCCTAGATGCAAAACATTTGGGAGAGGTGATACTACTTCAGAAAGCTGTAATGTCAGTGCATTACTCAGTGCTTGCTAGTATTTACCAAATGCACAACACATAGGGTATCACAATGGAGACTCTGAAGTTCAACAATTCACATATTAATATTGGCTAATTATCATAATGAGTATCTGAAATTCATACTTAGTATTTCCACAGAGCAAAAATACTCAACAAATGAAATCTATTAATATAAAAAGATTGATAAGGCACACAAAGTTCATAACTATATTATTTTATAATATATTACAAATACTTAATAATTAAATGATGTGTCGATATCACAGTCAGGCAAATTTTTTTACATTTTAAAATTAATATATTATTTTATATTTTAGTATCAAATATTTTTAATGAACAGAAAATGCAGAATACTGAATTTCCTCACATCTCCTGTTTTGTCTTTGTTACATGGAGTATCCCATAACTTTTGCATGAGGTATATGGGACATTTCTAGATCATTGTCATAATTTTGTGGGACTCATAGTATAATAAAATAAAAATCAATTTCATAGATGTATAACAAGATCAATCAATATGAGTGGTTATTCTATGAATTGATTCCTTTAACTTCCATTTTTATTTCAGGTCATGATAAATACATTATTTTTAAATATGGAGTGTCAGGGAAGTTTGATAACTAGGATTTACTTCTCTGTTTTCACAGTTACAAAATGCGATGAGAGTCTATGTTTATATAGATCAATTTTTAGTCGGAGAATAGAGAAGAGAAGGCTACTGTTTAAAAGACTTATCTATATGTTACATCTTCTCAATTCTGAGCATGAAATTTTTGTAGTTAAAGAATGCCAGTAATAGAAAAATTAAGCCGTTGTTGCTTGATTTTTTTTTCTTTGTTTTGGATGACAATTGTTGCTACTAATATTAGCAGCACAGTCTAGTTAAGTTTTCTGTGGTGATTGAAATGTCCCATACTAAACTTGTTAAGTCGGTCCTGAGTAGATCTGTGGTAAATGAATACATGAAAGATTACTAGGAAGACTAATAAATATAATTTTTACTTCAAACAGTTTATATATAAATAGAGCAGATCAAATAGAAAATTTAGAGGTTAATGATCTTGCACATCTGTGAATCATGTCAACAAAAATAAGTAAATAACACACCAGTGCTATGTAGGTTAAATTCCTAACACCATTGTTGTCCATTCTTTTTGTCCTGCTTTATCACTGGAAGTCCACATCATGGTGATATTTGGTAAGTTAGTTTTTCTTGAACCTTTCTTCCTGACTTTTGGTTGCTGCCACACTGGTAGATTTTCAGGGACATTGCTGAAGTCCTATGTGATTTCTGATCTCTTCTATAACAAATGAGATTAGACCCTTCAATAAAGATTTCACTTTAACATATGTCTTTAAAACTGAAATGTTCAAATTGCATCATTGTAATCCAGCAATATTAGGATTTTAAGCAATCTGTGGGTGAATGAAAAAGCCAGTTGAAACTGAAAGGTACTGAGTTGTATCTTCAGGGGAATCAGTTCCTTTATTTCTACTGGGTTCATCAGACAGTGAGTCCAGTGGTTCCTAGAACAAATAGAATCTCTTACTGTTATAACTTTTGCTGAAGAAGTGTATGTTCTAAGATAATGCATTGCTTTATTTTGTCAATATGTGACTTAGAGCCATCTAGGCTTAGAGGTATTATCTTATGGAGCTTGCCCATAACTCAAAAGCAATTTGGGGTAGGCAGCAGATATATTTTCTTGCAGGGCCAAAACAAGGTGGAACATATGTTAACATATCCCTAATAAATCTGGTAAACTGGAAATATTGGGAAGGCATAGATTGATGTCTCTGTAGCTACCCTATCTCACAAAGTAAATATGTCTTAAAGTGACACATTCATTAAAAAAAAAAAAACATTCTGTTATATCAGTTTCATACATTTTATGTCCCCACAATGTCACAAATTGTAGACAATAAATGTAAAAAGTGTGCTGCTCTCAATAGTTTCCACTTTCTTCAGTAACCCTGATTGAAGAAGAGATAGGTATGTTGATTGTTAACTCAGTTTCGACTGCCAGCTTTTCAGATTTCTGGGACTGGAAAAGGCACCTATAGGTGTTTTAGACAATGAAGTTGCTAAAGTCAGCTGCATTTTTGTAAGTGCCTACAAAGTAACAAATGAGTATATGAACTACAAATCCACATGGGGTACCAGAGAGTCAAGCATATGGAAACTGAGGAAATTTTCTCAACACCAGGTAGAAAACCAAACTATAGGCTCAGGGTACCCTGGGGTTTTTAACCTTAGCGATCATATTAATGATAATTGTCACTGCCACAGTTGTAAGTATTCATCTTTTTAATGGATCTGGGTGAAAGATATACACGTTTTATTTTCTTCGGTCTGTAGGTCTGATACTTTCAGGGAAATTAGGATACCATTTTAAATATAAAATAGACTAAGCAAGTAGGCATGTGATTGTTTTACTAACATTTGGGAGAAAATAACAGGAAAGGTGAACTGTAAAGAATAGTGTCCTTGAGAAGGTGGAAGATAGCAAAAAATAAGAAGAAAAAGACATGCCAATTGAGATATGGTCCAAGTAAGCAGGCAACAGAACAATGGAGGTCAGCAAACAAGCAGAAGGCGGAATGTCTTTAAAGAAAGAGTGAGAATGTCCAGAATGCAAAGACAGGATTATTCAAGAATTTTTTTCTGGTATCCAAAGAAGACACAGGAGAGACTTGGGAAAGTAGAGGGATAAAACAAAGGAGAGAAAACTGTAATCAGGTTATATCATTGAGAAAATAATCTATTTTCAAGAAAAAGAAAAAATACTATTAGAAATTAAATTATTTTCTCATGGTTTCTGACTACAGCATGAACCGTGGATGTACATGATCTAGAAAAGAAGCCATTGAAGAGAACTCTTAAAACTGGTGATAGTGATGTGTAGCTCTACACAGTTTATATGACTTTTGGCAGTGATGCCAGTGGGAAAAGACTCATATTTTCTTGTTGTTCTTATTGTTGTGTTGTTGATTTTATGGGGCTGGACATTGGAAGTTTAACCATGCTCAAGTAAGTATATAGGTAACAAAATTCAGACTTGCTTCTGTCTTTTTATTTTTTCCCTTCTCTTTTTTCTCAGGGAGGTCACAAGAGTGGTCAGTAGACTTGGAAAGACTGGGAAGTGAAATTGATTGGGTTGTATTATATGGAATTCCAAAATAAGCAATGAAATTATTTTGTTGTAAATAAAAGAAATTAAATCACTTATATATGTGAAATACATTTTAAAATTTAAATGAAAAAAGTGTTTTTATCTTATATGTATGGATATTTTGTGTGCATAATTGCATATGTGCATGCTTAGTACACCTGAAATATATACAAGGGCATCAAATCCATTGGAACTATACATACAAATGTTGAAAGCTGTGATATGGGTACTAGGAAATGAACTGTGAACCTCTAGAAGAGCATGTAGTGCTCTCTTACCTCCTAAGTTATCTTCTCAGTCAATCATATTTTTTAATGAAATAAAGTTTATTCTAAAACAAGATAAGATTCTTTGCATAATATCTTTTGTACAAAAAAATTGAGATGATCAATCATTTAAATATAATATCACATATATTTATCTTATGTGCAAATGTGCAAATCAAGTATGTGCAAATCAAGTTCCAGAGTTTAATCAAAAGCAAGTAACTGTAGCCAATTTCAGGTTATAACATGTATGGAAGTTCAACAAAAAATTATTGCATTTGATTTTTAAAAGTCCCTAAGGAATCTTTGATGAAATTCTATTTTAGGTATTTTAGGTATTCACTACTATTACTACTGCTTTCTTGGGTATCTTTGGTCATTTCTGGGCATCATGACTAACTCTAGGAATTCAAAATGTGCAGAGCTGATACTGAAGATTCCAAATAACTGTCATTATGGTACAATGAATATCTGTCCCATAGGCTTAGGTATTTGAACATTTGGTCCCCATTTGGTCGTATTGTTTGGAGATGTTTTAGAAGTCTTAGCATGCTTTAGGATGCATGTCACTTGGAGTAGATTCAGAAATTATGTAGCCTCATCCACTTCCCTTTTGTGCGCTTTGTTTCATACAATGTAAAATATGTGTTCTTTCACTTTCCTGTTTCCTCATTTATCCCTGTTGTTGCTGCCACGATACTTTCTATGCTTTTCTGCCAATAAACATTTTGTCATTATAATTCTCTTAAGAAAATGCAGATCTCCTTAAATGTACCCATTAGTTCTACAGTAGAAGGTAAGTAATAAAACATCCATTTTCCATATGATGAAATAATAATGTATTTTTGGTAAATTTCAAGTTTAAATCACATTGACTTTTGCATTCAAATTGTGGTATATTTTAATTTCTTAGACCATGAACACAAGGTACCAAGTGCCGTAATATAAACATCTATATTGCTAGAGTCAAAAGTGGCCAGAGTTAAGTGATGGCTGGGAAGCCAATATTTTCATAGCTGCTATCAATTTTGCTGAAGAAAGAGTGGGGTTTTTTTGTTGTTGTTTTGTTTTGTTTTGTTTTTAAGAAAATCATAGTCCTGTCATTTTTACCAACGAATATTCAGGAGCCAGGTGCTGAGGTGAAAGCAGCTAACTTGGAGAAGCAGAGAAAGTACGTAGATGACCTTCCTCCACAGAGAACATCCCAAAATAGAACATCCATGCAGTCTCAAAAGCCCCTCAAACTCATTGTCAGGTCCTTTACTTCCTGTGCATCTCTCTGTCCAGATATCCTGATATCCTGTTTTGTTTTGTTTTTTCCCCTATGTTCATTCTCTTTCAACTGGTTGCTTGCTCTGCCTCTACACCTATGTGTGACTTTCTTTAATCCTGTTTTCAATAAACAGAAAGCTCTTGGATTAAAGGTAAGTGCTAGAGCTAAGCCAAACCAGAATTAGAAACATGTTTTTCTAGTAAATAGTGCAATCTTGGGGTTCACAGAATGACCAGGTATCTTGCAACATTCCCCCCTTTTGTCTAAATAAAAAGGAAAGATTTTAACTCTAACACGGTAAGATTATTTACAATAATGAAAAGATTTCTGCCAACCTTTCCACAATGCTCAGCCTGGTGGAATTTGGAAATCTTTAGAATAAGTATTTTTTAATTTAAATTTCTGTAAAGTATAAGACTCCTATGAACTCACCAATTTGAATGTCCAGAGCAGTTTGTAGTCTAAAGTTTATCTTTGGGTGGTGTTTGTCAGCATAATGACAATTCTAGCTAGGTAGAACACAGCAGTAAATCTGAAGATATCCACTGTTTTTGCAGAACCTGGCAGCAGAAATGTTATGGGACAATTTTCCTCAATGGTTAATGTTTCAACAATCTTGGTGAATTCTCCAAGTCGATTAATCAAGAAGGGCCCCATCATCTTTTTGCAGACCACTCTGGTTATTATAAGGAACAGTAGAAAACAGAAATATTTTAAGTGCCATATTTAGCAAATCTCAAAAAGTCTGAAGACCAAAGCCAATTAAGTACATCTGAGGCACACCAAATTTGTTCTTAATTACCTAACCTGAAAATACTCAAACCTGAAAATACACACCAAAACCTATATGAAACTTAGTATTCTATATGAGTACTAGTATCACAACGGAAGTTTATATATGCATAATAATGTCACAGATTTTGAGATATTTATTCATTATGAAAGGTTTTAAATAGTCAAAGGAAAACCAAAAATTATGAGATTGATGGCAATAGAATTGTCTCCTTTTTTCCAGTTTCTTTTTTTCATTAAATTATTTTATTCATTTATATTTCAAATGTCACTCCCCCCTTCCTGAACTGGTCCCATCAGTGCAAGGTCAAGCAGTTCTCTTAGAGGGGGATGTGAATGATTATAGGAAAGACAGAAAAGAAGATTCAGAGACAAAGGTTAGAAATTGAGAGGGCTGTCCAGTGAATACTGCAGCATCTCCAAGTTTAATTCTTGTAGGTTTTATACACTTTATGCTATCATGGGAAACAAAGTCACTGGTTAGCAAAGACAATGGCAGAACTACAATGGATATCTATTACCATCAGGAGGCCTCCCTATTTCTCCTCCAAGATTAATAGAACATTCAGCCTGTCACCTTGAGATTCAAGTGTATTCCCTCTTATCAGTCCATAAGTCAGCAGGCCAGGAAAACTGCCTGCAGACCTTGGCCTGACATGACTCTGCCTGACAGGCAGGCTTTCATAGAAGCAGGCAAAATGACTCCCAACACCTTCCCTGTACCCCTTCCTTGAGTTCTTTACCCAACCGCACCTCTCCTTTGCTTCTAAGAGTGTGTTCCCAACCCACCCATCCAGCTACTCACCCCTACCTCACCTGATGCCAGTATCCCCCTTGCCAGAGATATCAAGTTACTCCAGGATTAAGCATATCCTTTCCCAATGAGGACAGAAAAGCCAGTCCTCTGCTACATATGTACCAGGGTCACAGACAATCCCATGCCTGCTCTTTGGTTGGTGGCTTAGTCACTGGGAGCTCTGAGGTGTCCAGTTTAGTTAATACTGTAATTTCTTCCTATAGGATTATAATCCACTTTAGTTCCTTCAATTCTTCTCCTAATTCTTCCAATAGGAGTCCTTGACTTCAGCCCAATGGTTGGCTGTAAGTATTTGTATATATCTCAGTCTCTTTTAGAGCCTCTTAGAGGACAGCCATGCTAGGCTTCTATCTTCAATCACAACATGGCATCAGTAATAATGTCAGGGTTTATTGCTTGTGCAATGGGACAGATCTGAAGTTGGCCAGTCAGAGGATAGCCTTTTCTTCTGTCTCATCAATTTATTGCCTCTGCATTTCCCTTGGACAGGAACAATTCTGGGTCATTTTGAAGATGGGTAGGTGGTCCCATGGCTCAACTGGGGGCCAAAGTCTATCTACAGACTGTGGTCTCTACAGGTTCTATCTCCCCACTATTGGACATTTTAGCTAAGTTCATCCCCTTTGGGTCCTGTGAGCCTCTAATATACCAGATCTCTAGGACTCACTAGTGGTTCCCCTGCCCACACCCACCCATCACAGTTGCATATTTCCATTCATTCTCCTGGCCCACTGGGATCTTCTCCTGTTTATTCCCATTCCTCATCATAATTTCCTTTTCCTGTCCCTCTCCCCTCCCCCAGGACCTCTGTCCATCTGCTTCCCAAAATTACTTTATCCCCCATTCTAAGTGAGAGTGAAATGTCCACACTTTGGCCTTCCTTCTTATTAAGCTTCATATGGTTTGTGAGTTATATTATGGATATTCTGTACTTTTTTGGCTAATACATACTTATCAGTGAGTACATATCATGCATGTCCTTTTGGGTCTGGATTACCTAGCTCAGAAGTATATTTTTTAGTTCCATCCATTTGCCTAAAAAAATCATGATATCCTCATTTTTAATAACTGAATAGTATTCCATTGTGTAAATGAACCACATTTTCTGTATCTATTCTTCAGTTGAAGGTTATCATTGAATAGAGAGTTATTAAGTTACCATGTGTATGTGGACTTTCTATTGTTTTTGTTGTCACTGAAGTCCAGCTTTATTCCTGGTGATCTGCTAAAGTGCAAAATATTATTTCGATCTTGTACCTTTGGAGGCTTAATTTGTATCCAATTATATTGTCAACTTTGTAGAAGGTTCTATGAGATACTGAGAAGAAGGTATATTCTCTTGTTTTAGAGTGAAATATTCTGTAGCTCTCTGTTAAAACCATTTGGTTCATAACTTATGTTAGTTTCACTGTGTTCCTGTTTAGATTCTGTTTCAATGACTTGTCCATTGGTGGGATATTGAAGTCTCCTACTATGATGTTGTGGGGTTCCATGAGCATTTTGAGCTTTGGTAAAATTTCTTTTATTAATGTGGGTGCCCTGGCATTTGGGACATAGGTGTTTAGAACTGAGAGTTTCTCTTGGTGGATTTTTCCTTTGATGAGTATGAAATGTCCTTTCCCATATCTTTTCATAACTTTTGGTTGAGGGTGTATTTTATTGGGTATTAGAAAGGCTACTTCAGCTTGTTTCTGGGACCGTTTGCTTGGAAAACTATTTTCCTGCCCCTTACTCTGAGATAGTATCTGTCTTTGTCACTGAGGTGTGTTTCTTGTGTACAGTAAAAACCTGGATCCTGTTTATTATCCTGTCTGTTAGACTGACTCTTTTAATTGGGGAATTGAAGCCATTGATGTTGAGAGATATTCAAGACCCATGATTGTTCATTCCTGTTATTTTGTTGTTAGTGGTGATAATATGTATTTGTGTAATTCTCTTTTTTGGGGGTTGGAGGGTTGTTGTGAACTCATTAATTTTTTGTGTTTTCATGAATGTAGTCTCACTGCTTGCTTTGCAGTTTTCCTTCTTATATCCTCTGTAGGCTTGATTAGTAAAAATATATTGTTTAAATTTTGTTTTCATGAAATATCTTAGTTTCTCTATCTATGGTGATTGAGAGTTTTTCTGGGTATAGTAGACTAAGCTGGCATTTATGTTTTCTTAGGGTCTGTATGACATCTGTCCAGGATACTCTGTGTCTCAGAAACTCTGTTGAGAAGTTTGGTATAACTCTGATAGATATGCCTCTCTCTGTTACTTGGCCATTTTCTCTCACAGCTTTTAATATTCTTTCTTTCTTCTATGCATTTAGTGTTTTGATTATTATGTGACAAAGGGATTTTTTCCTGGTCCCCTCTATTTGATTTTTTTATAGGCTTTTTCTATGTTTTTGTCCATCTGTTTCTTTAGGTTAGCGAAGTATTCTTCTATGATGTTTTTGCAGATGTTTTCTAGACCTTTACACTAGGAATTTTCTTCATCCTCTTCTATTCTTATTAATCTTAAATTTGGTCTTTCCACTGTTTCATGATTTTCCTGGATGTTTTGGGTTAGGTCCTTTTAATGCTTTATGTTTTTTTTGACTAATGTGTCAATATCTTCTATAGTATCTTCTATGCCTGAGACTTTCTCCTCTATTTCTTGTATTCTGTTTGTGGTGCATGTAGACATATCTCACTGGCAAAAGTCCTTTTTAAAATAAAACATCCTCAAATACCATATTCTGTAGATATTTGAAGATTTTTAAGATTATATATCTGTAATATATCTGAATAGGCAAATGTTGCTTGCTTTAATCTATTTGCTATATGAGTAACTTTGAAAAAAGAATCTATTGGAGACTAAATAAGGCTTATTTCTGTAATTAAACTAGGACCTAACATTACTATATATTTGAATGACTGACTACTAAGTAATATTTCTTAATGTCCTAAACATTTAATAATAATATGTTTTAGAAAGACTGGAACTTCACATAGTATTTTTAAATGAGTGGCATAAGTACAACATCTGATATAAGACTTGACACATATATACATAGTTTGTTGTAACAAAACATAATCCTAAATCTATATCAATATATAAAGTCTATACTGAATGTAAATATTTGGCTTGTTAATGCTTTTATTCTACAGGTGGATTCAATAATCTAAAATTTTATTATATTATTCCTATGTACCTCCCCCTGTTTTTTCCTAATACTATATAAGAAAGAAAGAAAGACAGAGAAAAGAAAATCCTTAATACAACAACCCTTACTATGGTTTCTCCCTGATCAAGACTATTAATCTTGTATCAAATGCTCATGGAACCCCACAACATCATAGTAGGAGACTTCAATATCCCACCAATGGACAAGTCATTGAAACAGAATCTAAACAGGAACACAGTGAAACTAACAGAAGTTATGAACCAACTTGGGAACTCCTTTACCATTAAATAATGACAAACTTCTATCAGCTACCAAAAGACCAAAAACTACCCACCCCATTTCTGGGAAATGATGGGGATGATACCACTTCTGGGGGCCCTAAGACAATTGGGATATTGGCCTGTCTTAATAAACGAGTTGTAATATTTGTTGTCTACTCTCTGTTTGATTTGAAAGGACAGGACTTCACTGAACTGCAAGTCCTAACTGGAACAGTCTTAGAGGCTGAAACAAATGGGGTCAACTATTGTGAAGCTATTCTGACAGCAAGTTTTAATAAAACAGCTATTGAAGTAGTCTGAGATTGGATCAAGCTCAATACTGGCTTAAATATGTCACCAATTCTCAGCATCTTTTAAAGCATCCTCGATGGTAAATATTGTTAAGACTTCTTTAACTTTATTCATTTCTGCTTGTTTTGCTCTCTGGATATATACACTTCCACAGGTAATATACATTTATTCAATAATGCATGGATGGAACTTGTAGTGGGCACTGTTCAGCTAAAGATGATTATCTGCTCTTTTGTTTGAGCAGGTAAGACATCTACCTTGTTTTATAAGTTAGGTTGGACTTATAACAAAACCGTAATATAAATTTTCAGCCATGCCATATAAAAGAATGGCATGATAATTCCTGAGGGCTCTGTTGCCAACAAGATTTAATGGCTATGCTTAGTTGAAGTTCTGGCTGGAGATTTTCATGTTTCAACCAGTTTCAGTGTTGTTCCTATATAAAGGGATCAGTATATTCATTACCTGATTTGTTATTCTTCTTGGTTTCTTCTTTCATGTCTGTAGCCTAAATCTTTAGGAGGTTTCCCCCAGTCAAATATAATCTTTCTTAATATGGATGGAAGCCATGCCTTTTCTTCTCCCATTGAAACAAAGACAAAATCTCTTACTCGATACAACACATTTTCTGCCTTCTATTCTAAAGTTAGGGCATCCTTAAAATAGATAGGTTATTTTAATTCAGAAGTTTTTTTTCCCAAAATCCAGTGAAGTTGCTTTGTACTAGCATTTTACAAATTTAAAGTAAAATATAAAAGCACTATGCAATCTATCTCTGGAGTTTTTATTACTCCTTTTTGTTTGTTAAGCATCTCTTTTAGTGTACAATTATATCTCTTAACAGCTCTTTGTCCTGTAGAATTATATGATATACCTGTAATATGCTTTATGTTATAATATGTAAAAAAATTACTTCAGTTTAGCTGGAGCCCTGTTAATCTTAATTTGTTCAGGTATCCACATAATAGCCATAACTTCTAATAAATGTATAATCAGTAAATCGACCTTTTCAAAACGTAAAGAAGTTGCCCATGCCCATTGAAATCCTAAATATGTATCTATGGTGTGCACATATACTTTTATTTTCCAAACTGTGGAAAACAAAATGCATCCATCCATTTGTGAAATTTCTTTGTGTACCTTTTGGGTTACTCCCTGCAGGAAATGGAGTTTCACTATACAAAGAACAAGTAGGACATTTCTGTATAATTTCCTTGTTTTGTTGACAAGAGATAGATAAAACTTTGTTTAAATCTTTACTCTTAAGATCGTGCTTTTTTTAATGAAATTCCCAAGCTTCTAGCACAGTTTCTACTAATAGATGATTACCTTGTTTCAGAGGGCCTGATAGATGCCTATGGAATCTGAAATATGTTATATACAACGGATGATTTTTCTTCAGATTACTTGTTGTACTTGAATAAATACTAAAGTTAATTCTGAATCATGTTAAGTACAGCATTTCAAATAATCAAAACAATTCTTTCTTTACACTGAGAGTAAGTAACTTTATTAAGATTCTGAAAAACATCCATAAATCATAGGAATGTCATACCTCTCTGAATTATATAGGCTCTAAGCTACCTTACTTATTTTTTCTTACTTATAGACTTCATTTCTGATTTGTTTCCACTAGTATAGACTATTAAAGGCTCCACAAATGGATGTCACTTTCACTATATGAGAAAGAATCCAATTAGTTCTTTTAGGTTCTTTTTATAAAATGAAGTTACTTGCTTTTGTGGTGTTTGTTAATAATTTCTCCAAAATATATTGAAAGCTCTTTATCAGTATTCACTTTCTTTCTATAATGAGGCAATCTCTGCAAAAAAAAAAAGGTACTACAATCTTTACTGGTTCCAGTCTTGCTAAGTGATGAAGTCGCATTTATTTTTCCTTTCAGATTCAATTCAGAAAATCTTTTTACACAGACCTTTAATGTTTTTTAATTTGCTGTATGTCAAACATATCCATTCTAAAAATATTTTCTTCTCTCTGAAAAAAAATTTTCTGTGGGTTATTGAGTAGAAGGCAAAATAAACAAAATACAACATAATTTTCTATCCATAAGGTGTACATATATTTCGTGGAATTTCTTTTCTACCAGAACCAAATTTCTCTCAGTTCCAGCTGATAATTTGCTTGTACTATTTACATCATGATCACCTTGCAATGCTTGAAAAAAATTTGTCAGCTCTTAAGTAGTTAATACCTTTATGTGTATTAGCCAATTAATATCTCCAAATATCTCCAAATAATATTTGAAAATCATTAAGATTTCTTAATTGGTCTCTTCTGATTTGTACTTTTGGTGGTAATATCTTCTGGAAAACTTTCTTGTATCTCAGATAATTAATAGAATTACCTGTTTGCATATTTTCAAGAGCAATTTGCAATCCTTATCAAGGCAATGTCCCCTTTATTTCATCAAAAAAATTTTTTCTAAAGTATTTGTATCTGAATCAGCCAGTAAAATATAATCCATATAATAGTGAATTTTCGGCTAAGGAAATGCCTTATAAATTATTTCTAATGGCTGTTATACAAAATATTGGTATAAGTTAAGACTGTATAACATAACTTGTGGTAAGACCCTCCATTGGTATCTCCTTATTGAACAACTGATATTATAAATAGGTATTGACAAATCAAACCTTTCCCTATCATGCACATTTAAAAGAATGGTGAAAAAGCAGTCTTTTAAATGAATCATTATAATAGGCCATGTTTTAGGTAACAAGGAAGGCAATAGGATTCCAGGCTGTAAAGATCCCATTGGTTGAATATTTTAATTGATTGCTCTCAGATCTGTCAATATCCTCCAATTTTTAGATTTCCTTTTAATGACAAATATAGGGAAATTCCATGTGTTTGTGTCCTTTTCTATATGGGGAGTTTCCCACTGCTCTTGGATTAGCTCTTCTAGTGCTTGCCATTTTTCTTTTGTTATAGGCCATATTTGTTTGTTATAGGCCAGACATGTTTGTTAGTTTGACATTTTATTGGCAGGGCATGTTGGATCTCTCAGCAGTGGCTCACCTACATAAGGTTGGAGAGTCAGTCTTTCCTATATCCTGCTTATGGACAGCTTGGGTAGTCTGTATCTGTTTCTTCTCTCACATTTCATTATTATTTTTAAATTAGGAACATCTTTCCTTTCATAACTTTTAGCTTTAAAACTAGAGGAATTTAAAGCTAGAGGAATGTTAATCTGTTTTACCAACTGTTGTAATAAATCTCTTCCTCCATAGATTTATGGCTATATCATCCATATATATGGCCTTATTTTCCTATTTGACCTTCAGATCCTATACATTTAACCCATTTTAGACTTTTTATGAGAGAAAATAGCCCAATTCCTAGGAGCTATGTAGATATCCACTGAAGTGGCAAAGGTGGAATCTAGGAATTTTATAATATTACACTTAATCTGCTCCTATATCTAGTAATTTTTCAATCATAATTTCATCTAACTGTACTTAAATTTTAGTCTCTTGTTATTTACAGTATTTTACTAAAATATCTGTTTCTGTTTATTTTTCACATCTTTTAGTCAATCTACAGGAGCTTCTCTATCTCTGTAAAATGGCTTAAGTTCTGAGCAGCTTTGTTCATTCTATCAGGCTTTTATTTTTCTAGTTGTTTTTCATTATATTCTTTCCTGGATGGACAGCAAATGAATGGCCCATGTTATTTTTTGTTGGGTCTTGAGCTGAGAATGCCGAATGTACTATCTTGGGACCAGCCTCAAAGTTACTCCCTAGCTACTTCCTAACAACAGTCAATCAAAGATTAGTCTGATTGTTTCAGATGTACTTTCAGACCATTTGCAATTTTTCATGGTCATGCTTCAGAGCACCTACCTGTCAACTTACAATAATCATTCTTTTAGGTGCTTACCAGGCTGGACACTCCCTCACTTGCTACCATTTTCCTATGAAACCCTGTCTCAATGAGGGTTCAGAGCTGCTTCATAAAAACATCCTATGTGTTGGAGAAATCCTAATGTGATTACATTGGAGTCAGCTCCTTGCTGGTCTTTGGATGTCCATGAACACTTCTAGGCACAACAGAGCAAAGACTCTTAGTCAGTGTTTCAACATTAAAGGAATTCTCTCAAATAGCTTTGGATGGCCTACATTTATCACCATTATGTCTGTTCCTTCCACATCTTCTACATTTCACAGAAAAACTTCTTCCTGGATTACAATTATTATAGAAGGATTTATCCTTAAGAACTGTTTGTCTGTAATCCTTTTGGGAATGACCTGACCTTTCACAGCAATGAACATTTTGTGTTTTCTCCATTTAATTATTTGTCCATCAACAACTGAATTATAAGCATTAGATCCTATATCTTCAGTAGTTTTGAGCCATTCATAATGACGTGCAGATATATCTCTTAAAGGTCTAATAGCCACTTTGTACTTTGCATTAGCATTTTTGAAAACTAAAGATTCAATTAAAATTTGTCTAACAGATAGATGTGATGTTCCTGTATTTAGGGCAATAGTCAATCATTCTAGAAATTTGGTGAAAGACTCATTTGAACCTTGATTTATCTTTTTAAATGATTCAGCTCATTCCTGATGTTCGAACTCATCCCAAGTATTTAAAGATTATTATATGGCATTGTTCTAAGATAATATCATCAAGGGTGATCTATACTCTTAATTCAGAATATGGTCCTTCATCTAGTAATTGGTCCTTGACAGTATCAATGCATCTAGTCCCATTAAGTTGTTTCATGATCAAAGTTTTATCTTTCTACTATGCAATTAAGGGCCATTCTATAAGGTGGTTATTATCATATCTCTCCAATCTTTTGAAATTATTAAAATTTGAGTGAGCCACTTATTAAGTATATTTTTAACATATGGTAGATATAAACTATAGGTCATTTTTGCTTCCTTAAATCTTTTTAAATCTTTTGTCTCTATAAGCTGCCTAATGAATTCTTGATTACCCTGTGGATTTCTCTCATCTTTATCTAATTCCTTTTTCAGGGTTGGGAGTATCATTTTTGGTTTTATAGCAGATATAGACTGCCATTTGGTAGTCCTGTTATATAGTGGCACTTTAGGCTTTAGATTGGAGTCAGTTAAAAATTCTTCACGATTCAAAAGTTTGTGTAAATTTTGTTATACTGTTTGTAACTTAGCAAGGATTTGTTCATTCCCTTTCATATCTAAGTCTGCCTTCTTTGATCTCTGTTATATATATATAGATATATATATCCTATATATATATATAGATATATATATTCTATAGAATATTAATATATAATACATTATATGATATATTATATTATTTATTAATATTATGTATATATAATCATTCTTAAAATATTAGTTATCTTATGCTGATAAGCCAAACAAAATCCTATGGTTTCCAAACACAATGTGTCATTTGTGTTTCTCTCCATTTTTAAACATAATGCTTTTTTTTAAAAAAAAATAAAAAAATAAGACCTTCTCCCCGTGATATTCTATGCTTAATTTTCGTCTGGGCTTGGATTCCTTCTTCAAGTTGTTTCTAGTGCTATTTCTACAGTTCAGTTAGCACCTGGCATTGGCGGATGGCTCTGCTCCCTCAGCTTGATCCAGCAGGCTGCTCCACTGGTTCTGCCTTCTGCTGGCCCTGGCCAAGCCTCTCTAACATGATATATTTCTGCAGACCTTCAGTCCTTTACCTCCATGCACCCAATGGGAATTTCAGGCCCATGTGTCCTGACTGGCTGGGCTGGGTTGGACTGGTGCCTCTCAGTGGGCACAAGGCTAGAGATGTAGTGGTCCAGGACAGCATTGCTGTTTTGTTCAAGAGTGCCTCCCACCAATCTGACCACTGAATTCTCAGAGCAACATGTGGCCTGCTGGACTGTGTCTTGAGGGTGTGTCTTGAGGGTGTGGTTTTCTACTTTACCATCTGCTCACGGGCCTCAATTCTCCCCAGAGGCCAGCCACATTGCCCTGTGTGGAGGTAAGGAACCTGCACTTCTGCCCTTGGCCTCTCTGCAGGTTCTTACTCCCACTGTTTGCTAGTGTATGTGGCCAGCCAGACTTCAGCTGCTCCACTCAGAAAGCAGTCTGCCCACTACCCAGAGCAGCATGCTAAACTGTCTTTTTCTTTGGATTCATGGGCTCTAAGACCAGACTCTAAGAGCTTATATATTGGGCACCATTTATGAGCATAGGTTTTTCTACCCATATCTTACTTCCTAAATAAAAACAAAGGTTTAATATTATTAATAAATATGTAAGTCATGAACTAGATCCAGTCCATAACTAACTTGTAACTTATTTTAACCTGAATTCAACTATTTGGCTGTTTTTCTTTCCTTTGCTTCTTATGTCTGCTCCTCTGCATCTCAGTTAGAAAAAAGAAATTCTCTTTGCATCTGACTCTCTCCCAACCAGAGTCCCACCTTCTAATCCTGCCTCAGCTTATTGTATATTAGCTTTGTATTGAAAGGTGATTCTTCCACACAGACCACAGGAGATTATTTGTACCTTCAGTATTATGTCAATCTCAGTTGAGTCATTTATGTTTTCATTTTCTGCTTCTATTTTCAAATGCTAAAGTAGCCATATTGAGTGTCTTAGTGTCTTGAATTTTAGTATTTCATATTCTTAATCTTTTCCATGAGGACTTCCCTGGTGACTTACCAAATCTGATGGCTTAGCTTGTCCACAGCTGGAGTGATTTCTCTGTTTTTGTTGTCCTGCCATGCATTGAAGCACCAAACATTCTTTTAACCAAAATATCAAATGTTCAATTTCACCAGTGAAGACTTGAGCCAGGTGCTGAGGTGAAAGCCTACTAGCTCAGAGATGAAAAGAAAGCACTCATCTGCCATTACTCCTCATCTCACATTCCTAAAGGAGTTCTACTCCACAAAGTCTCAAAATTCCCTGAAACTCAATACTCCTCCTGTCTCTTCTTGTGTATCTCTCTTTCCATGCTCCCCTCTTAATCTCTATGCTTTATTTCCAGTGTTCACTCCCTTTCAACTGGGTGCCTACTCTGTCTCTTGACCTGTGGTTGACTTTATTTAATACTCTTTTCAATAAATAGAAAGCTCATAGATTAAAAGTGTGAATTAGGGCTGAGCCATGTCACAACTAGAAACAGAATTTTCCAGTAAACAATTTGAGGGTTCATAGTGTGATCAGATATCCTGTAACAAAATAACTTGTCTTGAAAGGTTGAGATTTTTAGCATGAATTCATAGTATATAATCAAAAGTATGAATGATTGTCCCTGTTCCTTTGTTTTATTTTTCTTTCTTTCTCCCTATCAAATTGGGCTATGATAATACAAGTACACACACAAACAACAACACACACACACACACACACACACACACACAAGTAATGTTTTTTGCTTTGTATTTGCAAATGTGGGAGGAAGACAATGACTTTCTAGAAAAGTTAACATTGCTTAAACTGAGACATAGATCCACACATAAATCATTAACAATCACATCAGTTGCAAAACTACTCACTTTTGGGTATAAGCATTCCATGCTTAACTAATGATTAAAACTCCTACTCATTTTTCATTTTTTCTTTTTCTGTGCTTTTACTTTCCTTAATCTAATTTAATGGTTTGTTTTTCTCTATTAAAAAATAATATGCCTACAAAATATTGTTACCCAGACAATAGGACTGCCCAATTATGGTCTTTTTAGATAAGAGTATCACTAGTGTCTATATCACCTTCTTGGGATGGTTTTAATATGATATTCCAAAGTTGGCCACTGGAGACCTGACAGTGAAGTATTGTTCCATTCATTGGACATATAAGGTGTTTACTGATTTTGATCATTAACCAGATAAAATATGAATTAAATAGTTGATGTCAAAATGTGTTTCATTTGTATTTTCAATATGTACAATGGCAGGTATTTATTGTTTGGCAAGAACCACTTTCTAATATTACTTGTTAAAAAGAAAATTACTATTCTGATCTCCAAAATGTCATGTTTTAAGGTTAAAATGTCATTCAATTTATTTTAATGCAAGATAGTAACCTTGGAAAAGGCAAGCAACTGTCAATGTCTGACCCTATGTACCCTGACCAGAGACCTTGGCAATGTTTGAAAATACAATTGAAATTGAAAGAGAATTTGCTAAGATCATTAGTTTACTAGATATCACTCCTCTTATACAAAAAGGAAAAGCAAGCAACAAAAATCAAACAAAGAATATAAATTCCATCAAGCTTCAGATAATTGTTGTGATTTTAATTACTTAATACTTTGCAAGTTTATACTACACTACTTTCAATGTCTCAGTCACATATAAGCAAGTAGAAAAATTCGGTAACTGTTATAACAATATTTTAAATAAAAAGAGAAAATATATATCTTACTGTTTTTGAAAAGCTTGAAAGTCAAAATCCTACATTTTCTGAGTGTTTAGATATAATGTGAAACACACTATGTAATTTTTAGAAATTAAGAAATTCAGTGAACATCGTATCTAATATTATTTCTCTCATTTTCTTAGAGTACAGGCAAGGATTTCTAACACCTTATGGTTGGGAAGAGGTTTTAAAGAAAGAACATTGAAAAACCTTTGTTTCTCTATAAAAAATTTCATTCCAAATTTCTATGAAATTATGCATGTACCACAGCTATTATAATCTCAGAGGCTTCATGTGTCCTCATTCTCAGAAAATGTTTCTAGCTCAGTAGTTTTTGTGCGACATTTAAGAATGGAGGAAACAATTGGAATCCCATTGCACTCTGGTTTATCATTTCCCATGTGTTACATCAAGAGAAGGAGAATTTGTGGGGCACACTTTAGTCTTCAGATGAGAAAACAGCATTATTCTCTTGTTTCAGTCTCTGTATCATGTATCAAAGCTATTCATCCCCATAATTGGTTACCTTATCTTGAAGTTAAAATATAAATGATGTAGAAAGGAAAGTAACACCAAGCCTTGTATATGGCAATATATAGGCCAGATTTCTGAAGATTTATTAGTAAAACCAATCGAACATTTTTTAATTCTTTGGACATTTATTTCACTTGTATTGGATACACTAAGTTCACAGGAATTACTTTTTGTTTAGTTTAGTTTTTTGTTTGTTTGTTGTATTTTAGTTTACATTTTGTGGTTGTTGTTTATTGTTATTTGTTTATTTGATTTTTAACTTATTTTCACTTTCATTGAGGAAACTTGAATAATATTGACCTAGCAAACTATTTACCATAGATTCATTAATATTACATTAGTTTCTGGTATATATAACTAACTGAAAACCACAATGAAATTCTAAGCCATATTTAAACATAAAGGATTAAGGAGAGAAAGAGATATATAATCTGTATCACATTGGCAAGATTAATCAGTATCTTTAAGAAGAACAGCTTATATTCTTACTGATGCACACTGCAGCAAAGAAGAATCAGATGGCATAAACAGATTTTAAGAGCAGAATTTCTAAGAAGTAATTGATAATGGTTAGAAAAAAGATAGAAGTATTAAAAAATACCATCAAGGTGAAATAAAACAAAATATTACGTACTGATATCATGGGAAACTGGCTACATTATCCCTTGTCTTAGAGTTTCTTTCCTCTGAAGAGATACCATGGCCAAAGCAACTATTATAATAGAAACCATTTAATTGGGGATAGGAAGGTTTGGAAGCTAGGTTGCTCTTTTTCTTCTTCCTCTGTTTTTTTTTTTTTTTTTTTAATAAAGTAATTTCCAGTAACACTAGTCCTTAGGGTTGAAGAGTGTATGCAGGCTTGACTTCTCAGTGAATTGTTTAGCTGCTGTCTTCAGCAACAGGGTCTTACTGTCACTTTGGGGAGAACACCAATAGCCTCATTGTCTAGGGGTTCCCATGAAACCTTTTGGCTAACAACTCAATTAAGATGTAACCCAATCCTGGTACTGAAAACATCATTTGGTGATAAGAGATGTTCAGTTGGGAAGTTGTCTCCCTCATCATTTGGCAATTTAACTTGATTTCCTTCATTTGTGGATATATTTTAAGAAGCTTCTGTTGTACTAAGATTCCATACTACCTTTCAAATGACCACTAAATTTAGCTGTTTCTCCCAATATCTTCCCCCTCAATCCTGTCTTCCTCTCTATACTTGATCCTCCTGTCCTATCTACATATCCATACATAATTGTCTGCTCTATCTTCTTTCCTAACAAGATTGATCTGTCTACCCTACTCCCTTACTCTGTATATAAAGTGTATGGTTTGCAGCTTGGTGTTGGTCTATGGACTTAACAGCTAATAACCACATATATAAGAGAACAAATTCCATATTCATCTTTCTGGTACTGATGATATAACTTTTTCCTTGTTGTCAGGGAGACCACAGGAACCTAGGACAACTCTCTAGGTAGTGGACTATGAACAAATATCTGATATTTTAAATAATTTATGGCATTTAAATTATAATTTACCCTTCTTGAGTCTCAGTTCACATTAACAGCTAAACTAGCTGTAGCTTGACAGCTAGAGGACAACAGGCAACTGGCTCTTTATCTCAAGTTAATCCACATCATGTTAGCTCATTAGCCAATTCATTAGTTAGTTAAAACTACTAGGTCTCTTATTAAAAAGGGCAAATTGGTTTGCCTTGCACACAGGCTTCATTTTAAAAAATAAATGGGTTTCAGATGTAACTTTATATTATTTCTTTATGTAAGAGAACGTGCTTTACAGTGACTGTTCCCAGTGATGAGCCACCATGTCTCATGGTCAATAATTGGATATGAAAAATATGTAAAGTTTACGTAAGGTCTGAGGGTATGAGAGCTTAAGTTATGAGGATATAAGAAAGTGTCTTAGCATTTAAGAAGGTGTTTTAAGGTTTGGTAAATGTAAATGAAAGCATAAATTCTGATAAAAATGATTTAAGATATATCTGATGAATGAAAATACTTCAGATTTCTTCCCCTTGCTATGCTACTGTTGTATTAAGATGTGGAAAGTTCAGAGTTCCAACATTAATCAATAAAATTGTATAAATTATTAGTCTAACTCTGGTAAAACATTCCACTATATCATCCACTATCATAGCTCCGATCTCAAGAATTTAAATTTTCTTTGGTTGTCTTTTAAGTGTAGACATAAAAATGTTTTTCATTATGATAAATTTATATATATCCAGGCTTTCAGATAGAGGAAAAACCCCTCTTTCATAGTCTGTTGCCATACTGAAAATCAAGATCAAGTGAGCTTTTGCCCCTTCTGCTCGGCAGAAAGGTTTCTGTCTTCCCTGAACTCAACTTAAAGAGTGTTCATGTTTTTAACACATGTATCTCTTTTTGTACACTTAAAAAGATTTGTTTAAGCTTCAGGAAATCCACTCAGATCCACATATTATAGGTTAAATGGACTCCAGTTAAGTATTTCTGCCAATTAACGGCCTAAGTGTCCTGCATCTTTATGCCTATTCCAAAGGGTAATATTCCTTTTCTGTTTCCTGGTTCTGGGACTTTCTAACTACCTATTAGGTATCTAACTATCTATTAGGATTATAGACCTAAATGTTTCAAATGTATACCTAAGGATAAAAGTTTTCTTCCTAACCTACTTAATTTTATCTTCTGTCTCTACTATGTACATATGTTTTAGTGTCTTGCCAAGTACAGATGTTTATTCAAAATCTATATTCATGAAAGCACCACAGAAGCTACCTACAGGTCTTCCTGTCTACCCTCACAGAATCTTTAACTGGGCTTTCACTTTCCTAGCCACAGATGGTCCCACAAATCCTGGACTGAAACAGGACATAGCCAGCACCCTTATTCTCTTAGGGTCCACAAAAACAACATCATTCCCAGTCAGCAGGAAATAGTCAAAAGAACATAATAACCTCACTCTTGCCCCATCATCACCCCTTTCTAGTTCCTCATTTTTAATAAAACAAAAAAGAAAGAATATTGGATTACAGGTGATTCTGCTAGGCTTTTCTCAGTGACCTAGCAACAACTTATATCATCATCTGCAACCTTTATCTACTGCCAAGCGCAGGCTGCATGTAAAACTGACTAAACACTGTTGGGGTTCAGGAATCAATATTCAAACTATACAAATGTTGATCTCAGTTAAACAAGAATAGTTTCTTGAATGCATACCTTAATACTGAATGTTCAGGACCACAAAAAGAACTCAGAAGCCTGTCTATGGCACTAATCTGCTCTTGGGGTAGATTTTTATAGGAAAAAAACAAGTTCAAAAGTTGAAAGGCAAGCACTGAATTGATATATTTTTATTAACAAAGTATTATCATTGTGCCTTTAAGCTGATTGGTCCTGAGTAAGGCAAGAAGGGTTGTGAAGAGGAAAATTTCAGAACATTGGGATAACAGAGCATGAGTATTATGATCATAACTTTTTGGTTTATTAATAGCTTTGTTCAGTGTCAGCCACAAAAACCACAGTAAGCTCACATGTAGGTGCAGGGAGGGAAGCCCAGTGGTCCACTCTGACTCAAGATATGTTAGATATAACAGGGCTTTGATTTAATGAGTCCTTCCTAAAGCTTTGTGGAATTTCTTAAGATTAGCAAAGCTCATACAAAACATTCATACTGAACAAAACAGGATATTTGGTCAGGGTGTCCTTGCTCCAAGCCACTACTCTATGTCAAGGACTGGCAGACATGTTACAACAATATGAAATAGCTGGTAGTCTTGGAATAAAATGGCGATGGCTATTCTGGGCAGGAGGGGGACATCAGACTACAACACTCACCTCCCCAATTCACTCTCTCTTTGTTTTTTTTTTTTTTTTCTCTCTGTCCCTGGTCCCATTTGTTCCCAAATAGTCTTGATTTCTTTTCCTCCTTTTCTGTCTTTCTCTGTCCCTATTTCTCTGCCCTTTTTGTTCTGCTCCCATCTGTCTGCCTTTTCCCTTTCTCAAGGCTCTTAGTCCCATCCCTTCTACCAAATAAATCTCCTTTATACCAGGTATATTGCATGGTGTGATTTTCTGGGAATACTTTGACATGGAAATGCAAGGTAGTGTTAGTTTGTTTTCATCTGGTTATTCTCTATTTGGAACTTCATTTTTTTTTTGTTTTTTGTTTTTAAAAAAGATGAACTGTACTAGTTAATGTTTTGTTGTTGTGATAAAATACTGTGACCAAGGTGACTTATAGAATAATGAGATTTTTGGGATGCTAAATGTTCCAAAGGAATAAGAGAACAACATTGTATTGATGCATTCAGCAATGAAGGGCATGCAATCAAGATCAGAAAGCTGAGAGATAATATTCCTTACTGCAAGCATGATGCAAAGACAATGAATTGGAAGTTAGGTGAAGCTATATGGTCTCATATCCCACACACAGTGATGTACTTCTTCAGGTAAGATTGTACCTCTAAAATCCCCAAATAGTGCAATCAACTGAGAATCAAGTATTTGTATTCCTAAAGCTGTGTGAAAATTCTTATTCAACAAGATGTGAATTAGCATGCCCAAACTGACTGTATACTATAATAATATTATTTCAACTCTTGGTGAATAATTAATACCAATATAAAGTATTAACTTTTCAGTGAAGAAAAATATCTTTAAAAAAGTCAATTCCTGATTTAAATAAATACTAAGAAAGATCTCCCTGGAGATCTGCTACAGCCAGGGTCACTGGTCTCCCAGAAGACCTGCAGTAACCCAGGGGTACAGGAGGTAGGCTTCAGACAGAGACACCCAGAGCAATTAACATCAGAGATAATCAGATGGTGAGAGGCAAGCACAAGAACATAAGCAACAGAATCCAATATACTTTGGCACCATCAGAACCCAGTTCACTTACCATAGAAGCACCTGGATACCTCAACACACCTGAAAATAAGAATGCTGAGCTAAAATCCTATCTAATGAATATAACAGAGTCCTTAAAGAATAATATAAATAATTCACTGAAAGATATACAACAAAACACAGGTAAACAGGCAGAAGCCCTTAAAGAGGAAAGAAATAAATTCCTTAAAGAAATACAGAAAAACACAATCAAAGAAGTAAGGAATTGAACAAAGCAGTCTAAGACCTAAAAATGAAAGTAGAAACATGAAAAAACACAAATGGAGTCAACCTTGGAAATGTAAAATCTATGAAAGAGGTCAGGAGCTACAGATCCAAGCATCAGCAAAAGAATACAAGAGAGGGAATAGAGAATCTCAGGCATAGAAGATACCTTAGAAGATATAGACACAATGGCCAAATAAAATACAGAACAGAAAAACTCCTAACCCAAAATATCCAGGAAATCCAGGACACAATGAAAAGACCAAACCTAAGAATAATATAAATAGAAGAGAGTGAAGATTGCTAGATCAAAGACCAGAAAATGTCTTCAACAAAATTATAGAAAAAACTTCCCCACAATAAAGAAAATGATGGCCATAAATATATGACCCTTACAAAACACCAAACAGATTATGCCAGAAATGAAAATGTTCTTGCCCCATAATACTCAAAACACTAAATGCACAGAACAAAGAAAGAATACTAAAAGCTGTAAGGGAAAGTGACCAAGTAACTTATAAAGGCAGACTTATCAAAATTACCCCAGAGTTCTCAACAGAGAACCCCAAAGCCAATAGCCTGGACAGAGGTCATGTAGACCTAAGAGGACACAAATGTCAGCCCAGACTAATATGACTTGCAAAGCGCTCAATCATCATGTATGGAGAAGCCAATAGATTCCATGACAAAACCAAATTTAAACAATATGTATCTACCAATTGTCCCTACAGAGGATAAGGAAAAGTCCAACACAAGGACAGTACCCACACTAAAATCCAAAAACCAACCAACCAACCAAACAAACAAATAACCCAGAAATTAAACATCTCACAAAAAGACCAAAAGGAGAGAATCATATACACATAATGCCACCTACAGCAACAAACATAACAAGAACTAATAATGATCTGTTTTTAATATCTCTCAACATCAATGTCTCAATTACCTAATAAAAATACTAGGCTAACAGACTGGATAAACAGTTAGGATGCAGCATTTTTCTGAATAGAAGAAACATGCCTCAGTGACAAAAACAGAAACTACTTCAGAGTAAGAGGATAGAAACAGGTCTAAAAAGTAAATGGTCCCAAGAAACAAGTAGGGCTTACCATTCTAATATCCAATAAAAATAGACTTTCTACCAAATGTTATCAAGCAAATTGGAGAAGGACACTTCATATTCATCAAATGAAAAATCCGTGAAAAGAAAGTGTCAATTATGAAGAACTATGCCCCAAATACAATGGCACACAAATTCATAAAAGAAATGCCAGTAAAGCTCAAAACATACATTGAACCCCACACAATAAGAGTGGGAGACTGCACTGCAGCATGCTATGCTCATCAGTGTACAGGTCATTGAAACAGAAATTAAACACAGACACAATGAAACTAATAAAGGTTATGAGCCAAATGGATTTAACAGATAACTACAGAACATTTTACCCTAAAACAAAAGAATATACCTTCTTCTCAGCACCTCATGGTATCTTCTCCAAAACTAACCCCATATTCAGACACAAAACGAGCCTCAACAGATACAAGAATATTGAACTAATACCATGCCTCCCATCAGATCACCACAAACTAATGCTGGACTTAAACAAAAAAAAAAAAAAAAAAAAAAAAACAAAAGAAAATCCACATATTCATGGAAAGTGAATAACTCACTCATCCATAATAACTTAGTCAGGGATGATATAAAGAAAGAAATTAAAGACTTACTGAATTCAATGAAAATGATGACACAACATACCCAAACTTCTGCTACAAAATGAATGCATTGCTAAGAGAAAAATTCATAGCACTAAGTACTCTGGTAAAGAAATTGGAGAGATTCTACAGTAGCAACATAACAGCACACCTAAAAGCCCTAGAACAAAAAGAAACAAATACAACCAAGAGGAGTATACAGCAGGAAATAATTGACCAACTAGAAACAAAAATAGATACAAACAATCAACAAAACCAAAAGCTGATTCTTTTAGAAAATCAGCAAGATAGATAAACCCCTTGCCAAATTAACTAAATGGTAACAAGTCAGTATCAAAATTAACTAAATCAGAAATGAAAAAGGAGACATAACAAGAGGAACTGAGGAAATTCAAAAAAATGTGAGATCCGACTACAAAAGACGATACTCAACAAAACTGGAAAATCTAGATGAAATGGACGATTTTGTAAACAGATACCTCATACCAAAGTTAAATTGAGAGGAGGTAAACTAAACAGGCCCATATTCCCTATGGAAATTTGAAAAGTATTTCAAAACTTCCCACATCCCCCCCAAAGGAAGTGTAAAATTCTACCAGACCTTCAAAGAAGGGGTAATACCAACACTCCTATTAGTGCATAAAATGTAAAGGGAATGAATACTACCTGATTCATTCTATGAAGCCACAATTACTCTGATATCTAAACCAAAGACCCACTGAAGAAAGAACTTCAAACCAATTTCCCTTATGAATATCAATACAAAAATACTCAATAAAATTCTTGCAAAGGAATCCAAGAACACATTCACTATGATCAAGAGGCTTCATCCCAGGGATGCAAGGTTGGTTCAATATACAAGAATCTATTAATGCAATCTACTATATAAACACACTCAAAGAAAAGAATCATGTTATCATCTTATTAGATGTTGAAAAATCATTTGACAAAATACAACACCCCATCAGGTTAAATGTTTTGGAGATCAGAAATTAAATGCCAATATCTAAACATAATTAAAGCAATATACAACCAACCAACAGCCAATATAAAATTGAATGGAGAGATACTTGAATCAATCCTACTAAAATCAAGGAGAAGACAAGGTTGCCTATTCTCTCCATTCAATATAGTACTCGAAATTCTAGCTAGAGCAATTAAGATAACAAAAGGAAATCAAGGAGATACAAACTGACAACGAAGAAGTCAAGGTATCCCTATTTGCAGATGATATGGCAATATACATAAGCAATCTCAAAAAATCTCAGACAGAATTTCTACAGCTGATAAACAACTTCAGCAAAATGGCTGGATGTAAAATTAACACAAACAATAAATAGCCTTACTTTATACAAATGATAAATGGGCTAAGAAAGAAAATAGGGAAACAAGACCTTTCGGAATAATCCCAAATTATATAATATATCTTGGTTTAATTTTAACCAAACAATTGCAAGATCTATATGACAAGAACTTCAAGTCTCTCAAGAAAGAAATCAAGGAAGACTTCAGAAAATGAAGCAATCTCCCATGCTCATGGATTGGTAGAATTAACATAGTAAAGATGAACATCTTACAAAAGCAATTTACACATTCAATGCAATCCCCACCAAAATTCCAACACAATTCTTCAAAGACATGGAAAGAGCAATTCTCAATTTCATGCGGAAAAACAAAAATCCCAGCACAATGAAAACAATTCTTAAGAATAAAAGAACTTCTGGGGGAATCACCATCCTTGCCTTAAGCTTTACTACTGACCACTAGTGAAAAAATTACATGGTATTGGGAGAGAGAGAGAGAGAGAGAGAGAGAGAGAGAGAGAGAGAGAGAGATAGTTCAGTGGAATAGAATTGAAGACCCAGATATACTATCACATACTCTGGACACTTAATCTTTGACAAAAAAAGCCAAAAGCATTCAGTGGGGAAAAGAAAGTGTGTTCAATAAATGGTGCCAGTCTAACTGGCAGTTGGTATGTAGAAAAATAAAAATAGATCCAGATCTGTCACTTTGGATGAAGCTCAAGTACAAATGGATCAAGAAACTCGACATAAAATCAGATATACTGAATCTAATAGAAGAGAAAGTGGGAAAGAGCCTCGAACTCTGGCAAATGGAGAAAGTTCCTAAACAGAACTCCAATGGCTCAGGCTCTAATACCAAGAATTGATAAATGGGACCTAATGATATTGAAAAGCTTCTGTAAGGCAAAGAATAGAGTTGATAGGTCAAGTTGACAACATAGAGATTAGGAAAAAATTTTCACTAACCCCACATCCAATAGAGGACTAATATCCAAAACATTTAACAAACTAAATAAACTAACCTCCAAAAAAAAAAAACAAACAAACAAACAAAAAAAAAACCCAACCCAATCCAGAAATGGAATTCACAAAGAGTGATCTGGAATGGCCAAGAAGCACCTAAAGAAACATTCAAAGTTCTTAGTCATCAGGGAAATGCAAATCAAAGCAACCCTGACATTCCACCTTATACCAATCAGTTGCTAAGATTAAATACTCAGGAGACAGCACTGTTAGAGAGGATGTGGAAAATGAGGAACACTCCTTCATTGCTGGTGGGATTGTAAACTGGTACAACCACTCCAGAAATCAATCTGGAGGTTCCTCAAAAAATTGGAAATAGATCTACCTGAAGATCTAACTATACCACTCTTGTGCATATACCTAAAATATACCCCACAATACCATAGGGGCACATGATCCACTATGTTCATAGAGACCTTATCTGTGATAGCCAGAAAATGGAAACAATCCAGATGTCCCACAATGGAAGGATTAATACAGAAAATGTGATTCATTTATACAATGAAAACCTTTAAAGAGTATGAGTTTTTCAGGCAATTGGGTGGAGCTAGAAAACATCATCCTGAGTGAGGTAACTCAAACCAAAAAGGACATGAATGGTATTTACTCACTAATAAGTGGATATTAGCCAATAATGTATAGAATACCTATGATACAATATACAAAACTCATGATTAACAAGCAGAAGGGCTCAAGATATGATACTTCAGTCCCACCTGGGAGTGAGAAGAAAACATTCACCAGAGACAGAGGGAAGAAGAGAACACTTTGGGAGACAGGAGGAGGAGGTGAAAAGCAACATGATCAGGCTTTAGGTGGGCAGGAGAGAAGCCCTGAGGGCCACCAGAATGAATGGAGATATGCAACCTTTGGGGTTGGGAGTTGGAGGTACCCTATAGAATATACCAGATACCAAGGAGGTGAGAGAAGCTCAGCAGTGGGAAGAGGGAATTTATAGACTCTACCAACAATAGAAAGACAGGGCATCAGATGGAGAGATGGCAATCCCACAGTCAAAAATACTGACCCAGAATTGTTCCTGTGTAAAAGAACTGCAGGAACAAAACTGTAGAAGAGACTGAGGGAAAGAAAGTCCAGTTACCAGCCCAAATTGGGATCCTGTTCAAGGGGAGGCTCCAAGGCCTGATAGTACTACTGATGCTATGTTGTGCTCACAGACTATAGCCTAGCATAGTTGTCCTCTGTGAGGCTCAACAAGCAGCCAACTGAGACAGATTCAGATACTTACATCTAACCAATGGACTTAAGTTGGAGACCTCTGTGGTTGAATCAGGGAAAGGCTGGAAGAAGCTGAGCAGGAGGTCTACCCCATAGGAAGAACAGGACCCCTGAGATCTCTCAGACACCAGTACACCAATCAGTCTGTATACACTACCTGGTCTGAGGCCCCTAACATATATACAGCAGAGGACAGTGAGAGAAGACATACCAAACCCTCAAGAGACTTGAGGCACCAGGGAGTGGAGAGGCCTGTCAGTTGGGGGTGGGGGGTAAGGGTGGAGGTGTGAGATGGATGGGCTTTGGACATCCTCTTGGAGACATGGAGAACAGAAATCGGATTAAGGAACTGTGGAAATACAGACCAGTAGGTCAGTAATGACTGGACTGTAAAAAAAAAAAAAGTAAAAGAAAGTTAAAAAAATAATAATAAAATGAAAAACTCTTTGTAGATTGAGTTAGATAGGGAGTTGGCATTCTGAATCCATCTTTGATCTATTCCATGTAACCTTTGACTCATCACTAAATCTGAAAATATATGTGTAAATCATGTCCTCTTTTCTTTCAAGATCAATGTATGCAATCTATAGTGGTTTATCTATTGTGGTATCCCTTTGGGGTTGCATGGATGGTTCAGTGGTCTGCTCTTCCAGAGGTCCAGAGGTTAACTTCTAGCACCCACATCACATGACTCACAATCAACTCCAAGGGAACCTGATATCTCTGGCCTACGTGGGTAACTGCACTTACATACAAACACATAATCAAAAATAATAAACATGTATTTTAAATAAAAAAAGAAATATATTTTAAAATACATGAGTTTCTTAATCATTGTTTTGCTGCTGTGAAGAGACATCACAATCATGGCAACGCTTATAAAAGGAAAGCAGTTAATTGGGGTGGGGGGTTAGCTTACAGTTTCAGAGATTTAGTTCATTATCATCACAGCAAGGAAGAAGGTGGCAGGCAAAATTGGTTTAGGAGAAGTGATTAAGAGCTACATTCAGATCCTTAGTCTGAGAAAGAGAGAGACTGGTCTTGGTGTGAACATTATTTTTTTTTTTATTGGTTATTTTCTTTATTTACATTTCAAATGTTCTCCCCATTCCAGGTCTCCTCTCCTGTAGACCCCTATCCTATCCCCACTTCCCCTGTCTCTATGAGGCTGCTCCCCCACCTACCCACCCACTCCCGTCTTCCTGCACTGGCATTCCCCTACATTGGGGCATCGAACTCCCACAGGACCAAGGGCCTTTCCTCCCACGGATGTCCAACAAGGCCATCCTCTGCCACATATGCAGCTGGAGCCATAGGCTCCTCCATGTGCACTCTTTGGTTGGTGGTCCAGTCTCCTGGAGACCCGGGGACTCTGGCTGGTTGACATTGTTGCTCCTCCCACGGGGCTGCAAACCCCCTCAGTTCCTTCAGTCCTTTCTCCAACTTCTCCATCAAGGACCCCAGGACCAGCCCAATGGTTGTCACTGAGCATCCCCCTCTGTATTTGTCAGGTTCTGGCAGAGCCTCTTAGGATACAGCCTTGTCAGACTCCTGTCAGCAAGCACTTCCAGGCATCCACAATAGAGTCCAGATTTGGCTACTATGTAGGAGATGGATTCCCAGGTGGAGCAGTCTCTGGATAGCCTTTCCTTCAGTCTCTGCTCCATAATTTGTCTCCATATTTCCTCCTGTAAGTATTTTGTTCCCCGTCCTAAGAAGCACTGGAACATCCACACTTTGGTCTTCCTTTTTCTTGAGCTTCATATGGTCTGTGAATTGTATCTTGGATATTCTGAGCTTTTAGGCTAATATCTACTTATCAGTGAGTGCACACCATGTGTGTTCTTTTGTGATTGAGTTACCTCACTCAGGATGATATTTTCAAGTTCCATCCACTTGTCTAAGAATTTCAAGAAGTCATTGTTTTTAATAGCTGATTAGTATTTCATTGTGTAAATGTACCACATTTTCTGTATCCATTTAAACCTCAAAGCTCACCTGTAGCAACCCACTTTCTCCAAGGCCATGCATCCCAGTTTCTCAAATAGTGACATTCCCTTAGTTACTAAGTGTTCACATATATGAGCCTCTTTAGACCATTCTTATTCAAACCATTCCAATGACTATATAAAACAGGATCATGTGTCATGTACAACATGATTATGTTCAAAACATACTTAACTAATTAATTAAATTTAGTCAGTAATGATATTTTATGCTGATAGGTAAACATTTTATTTATAACCTGTAGATCAATTAAAGATGCAAATTCTGCAAAATAAAGGAGCTCTCGGGAAATCCTTTTCTTAATTCACACACTGTGTCAGATTGTAGACCTGTGGAAACCATCACCAGCAATATTAGGTACTCTTTTCATTATGGGATGCAGATGAGCTTATTTTACTGTTCTTTGTTCTGTTGTGTTTGAAATTCTCAAACCTAGTTTTCCTGTTATCATTTAAGTACAAACATGTGTCATTATGTTTGTAGTCTACTTTGATTAGTTTGTATGTTAACACTTTAAGTTTAGAAATGATATACTTCTCAATCTGTTCTTTGTAGGTAGGCCTGGTAGGGGTTTGGAATCATGTGGACAATGAGGTGCAATTATCCTGATTCTGTAATTATAATCAAAATATGGTCACAGCTCTCTGTAAAATGGAGTTATTTAGAAGACACATTCCAAATACCATTATGTAGTGATTTATTGTCTGCTATAAAACTACTGTGTCATTAAAGTGTATTTTTGAAAACTTACATTCAAAAATGGGGATACCACAGGAAAAAAGAATTAATTCTTAAACATATCTGGCCTACTAAAATTACCTCAACAATGTATAAATGACTTATAGAGACACATAAGGGATTATAAGTGCAGTTTTAGCCCTGGTGATTCATCTACCCATACAATCCCATATTTTATTCCTCATAGACCTGATTCCAGTAGCAGCCTGGTAGTAGTTGCTTTCAATAAAGATATTACATACTCAGAATAAGGAAGAATCACAGAGCATTATAATTCTCTTAATTTACTGTTATACATGTATGTGTATGTATGTGTACATATTTTTGTGTATACATATGTATAAATACAAATTAAAATATTTTGATTGTAAAGTTTTATAGTGGCTATATAATAATATATATTGTTTCATATGTGTACATCTATAAATGTCTATCTGTTGATCATCTCTACATATTCATGAATATGTTCAAGTATATGTGTATGTATGTATGTATTAACTTTTGACATTAACAGTATACTAGAAGCTCATGAGAACACTGACTGAGTTAGCTGTCCTAGAACTAATGATTTCAGTGTTAATACCAGATGAATGCCCAGGCTATAGATTTCTATTGCATCTTCAGTGAGTGAATAAATTGGCTAATCAATCTTATTTTATTATGGAAACTCTGTGTGTGTGTGTGTGTGTGTGTGTGTGTGTGTGTGTGTGTGCATCTGCACACTCACACACATGTGTTTGTGTGTTCATATGTACAAATGGGTTTTGATGACATTGACAACCTCTAAATTCAAATTAAATTAAAATTCATGAGGGAATAAAATAGATGACAGATGTTTTTTGTTGTTGTTGTTTTTCCAATTTGGCACATGTTTGGATCCTACACAGAACTTTAAACACTTGTTTTTGCATTTCCCTACTCCATTGTTTCATTCTAAAATTTTATTCAACATATTATTCCCTCAGAGTATGTGATAAATCTAAAGGTATTCCATCTCAAGGGACAAAAAACAAGCTCAAATTGGATTAAAAGTTAATGAAATATTTTACTGCTACATTTTACCAAACCATTTGCAAGTTGCATCGAGCAGCTCAATAATTTTAAAACCTCTCTTCTCATCTCAGTCAGTGAAAGGCCATGAAAAAGTTCTAATGAGAGAAATTAAGTTATAAAAAGAAGATACTCATACAACTGGCATAATGGCCTGTACTCTTCTAAGTACAGCTGTTTCAACATGTGCTATGATTGTGGAGCAGAACAAACATGCTAGGCTTTGTCATTCATTTAATACCTTATAAATAATTGGGCTAATTTGGACAAGGCTAATGGATCAGTGCAAATGACACTCTTGTAAAAGGTCGGTGAATATGTAATGCAAATTGGACAGAAATTCTAAGCTTAAACATATGGCCAATTTTAACATGTCTAAAATAAAAAGACTACTTTAGTATTCCATTGGGATTTAAAGTTACTCCTATCATAAATGACACTATACTTTTAAATAAAGGCAATCACTTTTACAGTGTGTTCCTGCCATTTTTACTAAAATAAAACCATGTTTTAGAACATTCTATCTTAATAGCACATATTCTTGTAGAAAATGTACCATATTTCTCCTTTGAATCTATCAGATCAAATTATCTAATATATTTGTTTTAATAAAGAACATATCCAAGGTATTTTTGTGTGACTGGGCAGAATGACAATGAAGGCTGATTTATTAGTAATGAACAGAAGTATATTTAAAACTGTGCATTAGCAACCACAAGATTTTGCTTAATATAGGTACAATATTCATATGACTTCAGAGTAATAAACAATAAATAACAAAACTATGTATAAAGAATTTCACTGATTTTAACAAAAATAATTCTAGAGTATTGTAGGGAAAAGATACACAGTGGTTCAACCAGCGTTGATATAACAAAGTTTAGCAAAATGGTTGTCAACTGGAAAAACAGTTCTTGATCAATATGTGTAAATTGTTAGCAGACATATTTGAGCCAGATGAATACACACACACACACACACACACACACACACACACACATACACAAAACAAAAACAAAAACAAAAACAAGAATAAGTGTTATAAGGGACTAGAAAAAAATCTCAGGACAAATTGATGAAGAACAACTACATATGCATTTATTTTGGAGAAAAGAAGGACATGGTTTGGTAAAGCAGAAAGACAAAGATCATAGTATCACAGGAAGCAGAAGGGAAATATCCTGAGTAAGATGAGTAGGATGTTGACAGTTCTACTGATCATAACTGAGAATGCAGCAGTGCTCACTAGGTATGGGCAAGTTAGACTGAGTTGTGAGGGGCAAAGCATAATCAAAGTCTATGTGGTGGTTTGAAAGAAAGTGGCCCTAATAGGCTCATAGAGAGTGGAACTATTTGGAGGTTTGACATTGTTAAAGTAGCTGAGGTCTTGTTGGAGGAAATTTTTCATATGTATTTATTTATTTGCTTTTTGTACACCAAACACTGTCCTCCTCCAGGTCCCCACATCACAGAACCCCTCCCCTATCCCTTTCCCCTTCTCTTCTGATAGTCATCCCAGTGGCACCTTAAGTCTCTGCAGGATTAGGCACATCTTCTCCCAGTGAGGCCAAAAAAGGAAACCCTGTTGGGGAACAGATCCCACTGTTAGATTACTGCTTTAGAGGCAGTCCCTCCTCCAGTTATTTAGAGATGAGCCTCAACAGGAGTCGGGGGTCATCAAGGACTAGGGATACCTAGTAGACAAATATTAAAACATAACAATTGAGGAAACTGACAGGCTTGTTCATTTCCATAAGAGCTTTCTGAACTTGGGAGTAAGAATGCCCATATAGACTTAATGCAACTCCAGTCTTTTATTGAAATCATGCAAGGAAGTTGGGTTACAAAGTTCATAGTGGGTGGGTAAATGCTTCTCTATTTTCCTGTACAAACTTAGAATAGAAAAAAACAAAAAACAAACAAAACAGAAAACAAACAAAAACAAAATCAAAAACCAAACAAATACAAAAAAACCTACAAAATCTCAAACATAAAAGTTTTATAGCAAGCACTTTTTTTTTTTTTTTTTTAAATATATCTCTGGGCCACCAGTCTCCAGTGAGGTCGGAGGCAGTAGTATTGTAGTTACAAAGTCAGTATCATTCAGGCATGTGTGAGACAGTGTGGTTTCATAAAAGGGCAAACATGTGGTCAAACTGCTAATCTTGCAGTCTTCAAGACCCCATCTGTCTGTCTGCAAAAACATCCTCACTTAACCTGTATGGAGAATTAAGGGGGTTGCCACCAATCATCCCTGAACCCAAGGAACCCATTGCTGACTTTCTGGGAAATATCTATATGTTATTTCATCCTCAGTTTTGTAATAAAAGTGTGTTGTTTTTATTATACAGAACTGACACTAAGACTGAGGGAAGAACTCATCTCTGCCGGCAGCTCTAGGTTATTGTACTGGCTAGTTTGTTTGTCAACTTGACACAAGCTGGAATTATTACAGAGAAAGGAACTTCAGTTGAGAAAATGCCTCTATGAGATCCAGGTGTAACACATTTTCTCAATTAGTGATCAAGGGCAGAGGGCCCCTTGTGGGTGGTACCATCTGTGAGCTGGTAGTCTTGGGTTCTATAAGAAAGCAGGCTGAGCAAGCCAGGAGAAGCAAGCCAGTAAGAAACATCCCTCCATGGCCTCTGCATCAGCTCCTGCTTCCAGCCCTGACTGAGTTCCAGTCCTGGCTTCCTTTGGTGATTACAAGCAATGTAGAAGAGTAAGCTGAATAAAATCTTTTCCTCCCCAACTTGCATCTAGGTCATGAGGTTTGTGCAGGAATAGAAACCCTCATTAAGACAATTACTTTTATTTCCACCTTGAGCAAGTGCCCATAACATACGTTTCTCTTGAATTCATGAATAGCTTTCACTTTAATAGTAACTTCTAGTTTCTGGATATCAAGCAGGCTCCTACTAGGCCTTTCCAGGTCAACTAACACTGGTTTAATCAAGGAAGGAGGAAAGAGAACGAACAGTAGATAAATAAGGAGAATGATAAGTATTAAAAATAGTTGCAGAAATGACATCACAGTTGCAGATACCCACAAACAAATATTGGATGGAGCTAAGGACTTTTAAGGAAGAGTTGGGTAAGGGTTGAAGACCCTGAAGGGAGAAGGAACTCCATAAGAAGATGAACAGAGTCAACTTACCTGAGCCAATGAGGGTCTCAGAGCCTGAGCCACCTACTGTTGGGAACACCCCACATTAAGCTCAAGATACTTGGGACCCCTGATGACAGGGAAGAAAAACCTGCTGGGTGTATCATGTTTCACAGCATGAGGCTATGGCCTCTTGTGGGTCCTATTATGAGTACTAAGAGGCCCCAAGGCCTGGTTCTTTGACCCAAGTACCTCATGATGTCATTTGAGTTTTTGATTTTACTCATTCTGATTTGTGTAAGGTGGAAGCTCAGGGTCATTTGCTTTTGCATTTCCCCAGTGACTTCAGATTCTGAACATTTCTTCAAGTGCTTCTTGGTTGTTGGTGATTCCTCTGTTGAGAAATCTCTGTTTAGCTCTGTACCCTATTTTCTAATTTGGTTTTTGGTTCTCGGGAGTCTAAACTCATGAGTTCCTTATAAATTTTGGATATTAGCCCTCTGTTGGATGAAGGTTAGTAAAAATCATTTCCTAGTCTGTAGGCTGCCATTTTGTCCTATTGACAGTATCCTTTGTCTTACAGAAGGTTTTTAGTTTCATGAGATCCCATTTATCAATTATTGATCTTAGAGCCTGAACCACTGGCATTCAGTTCAGGATATTATTCCCTGTACCAGTAAGTTCAAGGCTATTTCTCACTTTCTCCACTATTAGATTTAGTGTATCCCATTTTATGTTGAGGTTCTTGATCCACTTGGACTTGAGTTTTTTGTAGGGTGATAAATATGGGTCTAATTGCATTCTTCTACATACAGACATCCGGTTAGACCAGAATCATTTGTTTAAGATGCTTAAGCATTATATTTTTCATTGTACAATTTTGGCATCCTTATCAAAAATCAAGTGTTCATTTGGTTAATTTCTTGTTCTTAAATATCATTCTGTTGTTCAAGCTGTCTGTTCCAGTTCCAATACCATGGAGTTTTTTTTATCACTATTATTCTGTCCAACATTTTGAGATTAGGGATAGTGATTCCTCAAGAAATATTTTATTGTTCAGAATTTGTTTAGTTATTCTGTTTTTGGTTTTTTGTTGTTGTTATTGTTGTTGTTGTTGTTTGTTTTTCCTTATGAAATTGAGAATTTCTCTTTCACTGTCTGTAAAATATTTTGTTGGAATTTTGATGGGAATATCACTTAATTTATAGATTGCTTTTAGACAGTTGGCTATTATCACTATATTAATCTGACTAACCCATGAGTGTGGGAGATATTTCAATCTTCTGAGATCATCTTCAATTTCTTTCTTCAGGGCCTTGAAGTTCTCATCATACAGACCGTTCACTTTCTTGTTTAGAATTATGCCAAGATATTATTTATTATTTGTGACTATTGTAAAGGGTGTTGTTTCCCTAATTTCTTTTTCAGCCCATCTATCCATTAAGTAGAGGAATGGTACTGATTTGTTAGAGTTCATTTTGTGTGTCCAGCCACTTTGATGAAATTGTTTATCAGCTGTAGGAGTTCACTATCATATCATCTGCAAATAGTGATATCTTGACTTCCTCCCTCCCAATTTGTATCTCTTTGATTTCCATTTGTTGACTAATTGCTTTGGCTAAACTTTGAATACTATATACATTTTTTAAGGTGTATTTATTTATTTCATGTATGTGGGTGTACTGTCTCTGTCTTCAGACACACCAGAAGATGGTATTGGATGCCCATTACTGATGGTTGTGAGCCACCATGTGGTTGCTAGGAATTGAACTCAAGACCTCTGGGAAAGCAGTCAGTGCTCTTAACCACTGAGCTGTCTCCCTGGTCTTTGAGTACAATATTGAATACATAGGGAGAGAATGGTCAGCCTAGTCTATTCCCTCATTTAATGGGATTGCTTAGAGTTTATCTCCCTTGAGTTTGAGGTTGCCTATTGATTTGCTGTATATTGCTTTTATTAGGTTTAGGTATGGACCTTGAATTCCTGATCTCTCTAATACTCTTAACATGAAGGGGCATTGTAGTTTGTCAAAGGCTTTTTCAGCATCTAATGTGATTATCATGTGTTTTATTCTTTGAGTTTGTTTATATAGTGGATTACAATGATGGATTTCCATATATTGAACCATCCCTTTATTTTCATTTCTTTATTTCTTGCCTAGCCAAGTTCACATTGAACAAAAAGTTGTGCAGTTTCCATGAGTATATGGAATTTCTGTTGTTTCTATTTTGTTGAAGTTCAGTCTTAAATCCAAGGTGATCTGATAGAATGCAAGGGGTTATTTCAATGTTCTTTTATCTGTTGAGCCTTGTTTTGTGCCCAGTTAGAAGTTCAATTTTGAAGAAGGCTCTGTAAGGTTCTGTGAGGCAGGTATATTCTTTTGTTTTGAGGTGAAATGTTCTGTATATATGTTACGTTCACTTAGCTCATAACATCTGTTACTTTAATTGTTTCTCTTTTGATTTCCAGTCCATTGATGAGAGTGGGATATTGAAGTTCCCCACTATAGTGTGGGGTTCAATATATGATTTGAGGTTTAGTAATGTTTCTTTTATGAATGCAGGAGCCATTGCATTTGGGGCATAGACTTTCTGAATAAAGATGTCATCATGGTTGATTTTTTTTCTTTGATGAGTATGTAGTGTTCTTCCCTATTTCTTTTTATTAAAATCTTCTTCCAGTCTTTTACTCTGAGGTAGCATCTAAATTTGTTTCTGAGATGTGTTTCTTGTATGCAGCAGAATGATTGATCTTGTTTTTGCATCCACTCTGTTAGTTTGTGTCTTTTTATTAGTGAATTGAGTACATTGAGGGTGAGAAATAATAATGATTAATTATTGTTACTTCCTGTTATTTTGATGTTGGGAATGGCTCTGTGTGTATGTGTGTGTGACAGTGTGTGTCTTTCTTCTTTTGGTTTTGCTGTGAAATGATTACTTTCTTTTGCTTTCTATGGTGTAGTTACCCTTCTGGTATTGAAGTTTTCTATTTGGTATCTTCTATAGGGCTGTTTTAGTAGAAAATAGTGTTTACATTTGGTTTTATCATGGAATATCATAGTTTCTTCATCTATAGTGATTGAAAGTTTTGCTGGATACACTAATCTGGGATGGAATCTATATTCTCTTAGGGTCTACTAGGCATCTGTCCAGGATTTCTGACTTTTAGAATCTCTGTTGAGAAGTCATGTGTAATTCTGATAGATCTACCTTCCTATGTTCCTTGGGATTTTTTATCTTGCAGTTTTTAATATTTTTTCTAAGTTATGTGTTACTTTGGGCTGCCTTTTAATTCTCAGGTACTCAATCCAGGCCCATTATAGCATTCTGTCTTGATGCCTGCCTATCTGATTACTGAATTCTAAGCTACCTTTCCAGCACCATATCTACCTGCATTCTACCAGGGTTCCTACTATGATGATGTTAGAAGAAATTTTCTAAACTTTAGGTCAGCCTCAAATAAATGTTTTTGTTTATAAAGTATGCCATGGTTTTGTGTCTATTCACTGCAATAGATACCCTAACTAAGACAGTCTATTAACTGTAAACAGAAGAATATCCCATTAACACACACACTAAAACCAAAACAAAACAAAAAATACAAACCAATGAACCAAGGCTGAAATTACATTTGCTACCAATTGCATAAATGTTATAAATAAAGAAAATATACTCTAACACCAACTGAAATAAAACAATGACCTTTGAATGATATAATGGAACATCCTGTAGAAAAAAGATTTAAAGAATAATCAAACTATAACTGATAACACAATACTAAGTCTTAAATCAACATTTTGTCTTTATGACACAATATCAAAAAGACGACAATTAAAACAAAACAAAGAAATATTTAAAATATCCAAATGTCAAGTATAACATGAAAATAGAAGAAAAAATTCTGATCATTATAAAAATTAGAAACAGCATAAAATTAATGATAAATGAGGGACATAAAGATAAAGTTGTATAATGAAAGAAAAGTAAGAATATGTATACACATATTTAGTGCATGTAATTAAACTATTAGATCTTTCTAATAAGGAAATTTGTTGAGGGACAAGCAGAAAGAATATAAGAATGGCTTTAGAAGTCATGGAATATAGCCTACTAGTTAGCAAAATCATGATGGGTGTGCCTTAGAGAGGCAGAACCTTACAAATAAGTGTCCTGAAGACTTATTTATGCTCCTATGGAGCATTGTTTGGCTTAGCGGCCTTATGATTTTCATATCCTTACTAATCGATGATATGAAACAAGCCCCACAGAACCAAGATATGTTCCCTCAATGAAAAGTCTGCTGAATGATCAATTGCTGGCTGTATGTCACACCTCAGCTTACTCTGGATAGCAAAGCTGGTCTTTGACAGAAACTAAGAGTTTGAGTCTTATTATAGGGAAAATTAGCTTATTTAACTGATCTAAAAATAAATGGTATATGAAATTGATTCTAAAAGAATTTATAAAAATTTGTGTAGCATAAAACCATACATAATACATTTAATATATATGCATATATATGTGTTTGTGTGTTACTGTGTAAAATATCCCCAAATCTATAATTAAGCAAACATTTCAAAAATAATTTCTCAATTATATCTTAAAATGTGATGTATCATTGAAACCAACCATAGCATGAGAACAGGTAATTAAAGACTAATATAATGAGCACAGCAACATTGTGAATTCAAAATTATATAACATCTGTCATTGCTAAAAATGACAGGTGTTTATTAATGTGAATAATAATTTTAACATTAAAATTCAATTGTATTAAAATATTATCTATTGAGACTGTATGGTAATCTAAATATATGCATAAAATTATTTTATGATAATAACGCCACAGAGTAGTATTTAATAAACAAAAGAAATAATATATGGCTACTAGGAATATCAAGTGACACTATATTTTAAAAATTAAAAATATAAAAACATTATGTATTCTGGAGTTGGAGAAATGTCTGACTTTTGAAAGTTCATGTCATGTTGTCTTGAAGACTGGTCTTCAGCTTTGAGCACCAATGTAAAATGGTGATATATTCTTCTAACCCCTGTGTCAGTAGTATAGAGAAGATCATTCCATAAGCTCTCAGGACTGCACCATAACTAAAAGTATAAGCTTCAGATTCAGTGAGCTTGTTACAAGGGAATAGGGTGAAAATAGAGAGGGAAACTCCAATGTTCTTCTCTGGCCTCCACTCTGGCATTTATGAACTCAGGCACAGCACAAACAGGTAGATATTTGTACACCACACATTGAACACACACACACACACACACACACACACACACACACACACTTTTGATAGATTAAACAGATAATCAATTTTTTTTTTAGATTTTTCTTTCATTTTTTTTCTTAAGTAGAAGTCGAACCATTCTAGATAATTTTATGCCTTGTATATTATTAGAAAATCACAGATACTCTCTGTATGACCTGTCTCATTGTAACCATCATTCAAAAAGACTTTTTCAAGTGATATTTTTAGCACTGTATTCTCTCCTTCATTTGCAGGCAGAATAACACAATCCTTAAACCCATTCAGTAGAAATTAACAATTCCTCTTAAATATGAATGAACAGAAAATAAAATCCCTTCTTCATAACGCAAGAAGAAAATTATGTCTTTCAAAATGTAGACCAGACAAGAAATCTTCATTTGTAAAGAACTATACAAGAAAAACATTGATAACATTGAAGCAATCCTTGTGCTATTACTGACAGGAAAGGTCAGAACATCTGACCAGGGTGTCGAAGAAAAGTCAAGACACATACTCCTAGCCAAAACCATTAATTTACATTTCTGTCCTTTGCCTGAAGACCTCATTTTTCTGAGTCCTTCTGGGAAAACCAATGCTTTTTAGTAGCTGTTAAGTGTCATTTTGCTTGTTCTATCTTTTATGTTTTATGGTATATCATGGGCAGCAAGAAATAGAATATGGAATAAAAATTGTAAGAATATATACAAATGTTAACCATGTCTAGAATTTACAGATATTGCAGTAAACTTGTAAGCCTTCTTATAAGTCTGGAATGCAAATGGACTGTCTTCAGAAAGTAAAACATAGTAAGGAGGAATGATTAATGAGCTAGAATTTCAGGTTACTAGATAAATCACTTTTTCCCTTAGTTTTCCTCTAGATAGTAGTTGGTATTCATTTTCTAAAACAGATGGAACTATATTATACCAAAACCAAACATGTGAAATCTAAAATAATATTAAATATGTATGATCAGTTGTGAATTTCAAGAAATGTCTTCAAAAGATAAACTGATTCTGCAGTGAAAGATATATGTCACACACAATCATCTACTGCATGTTACTTTGGCATTCCCCTACACTATGACATGGAACACCCTCAAGCCTAAGGGCCTCTTCTCCCATTGATGTCAACAAGGCCATCCTCTGCCACATAAGCAGCTGGAGCCTCGGGTCCCTCCATGTGTACTCTTTGGTTGGTGGCCCAGTCCTCAGGATCTCCTAGGGATCTGTCCAGTTGACACTGTTGTTCCCTCCAAGAGGCTGCAAACCTCCTCAGTTCCTTCAGTCCCTTCTCCAACTACTCCATCTGGGACCCTGTGCTCAGTATAATGGTTGGCTGCAATCATCTGCTTGTGTATTTGTCAGATTTTGGTAGAACATTTCAGGAGACAGCCATATCAAGCTCCTGTCAGCAAATACTTCCCAGCATCCACAATAGCATCAGGGTTTGGTGATTGTATATAGGATGGCTAATATCCACTTCTCATTGAGTGAATACTGTGTGTGTTCTTCTGTGACTGAGTTACCTCATTCAGGATGATATTTTCAAGTTCCATTCTTTTGCCTGCAAATTTAATGAAGACAAAAGATCTCAGAAGACAAAGAAGTGTCAAACAATATGAATTAGTGTGGCACATAATAGTAGAAATGTTTTATGTGAATGTGTCAATAAAACTGAGAAATAATTCCATTTGTATTCAGGTTCATATACAAAGACAAAAGAATAGGCTGATATAAAAGAGGAGTTTGAAATCATTACATTCTTTCTTGTTCACTAATTCAAAATAATGTAGTAAGATAATAATTGCTTGAAATTATTATTGTGTTTTTTAGTCTTATGAATGTACAAATGCATATTCATAAAAGACATAAAGTACCTAAATATGAGGTGTTAAAATTTTGTCATAATGTTAACTGTTTTTACTATGTACTGTTTATTATTTATGTATAATGTAAAGTAATACATAGGCTGAGGTTTTTTTAAAACCTAATTTAATAGGGGTTATTAAGCACTTTAACCTCCATTCTAGCCTACACCTACCAGAGGTAGTGGAAAGAAAAGGTTAATATTAGTAGGGCAAAGGGGAATGTGGCCCTGTTTAGAAATAGTCGTTTGGGGCAATTCCACTTTTCATTGTTAGAATATTGGCAGTTCAGTTCACACAAATCAGCATCTGTAGCTTAACCCAGAAGAAACCACAAAACTCTATATGGAAGCAGCAAGAAGCCTCTGGAACATCACGAGAAATTTTTTGGTGCATTTCTCTCTAAGAAATCAGTGATGATTAGCAAAGAAGGCAAGATTAACCAATGCCAGAACATCATGTTTGCAAACTACATTTAATAAGGGTTCCACCTCTACTTTAGTCCACCACCCAGCAGAGGTAGTGGAAAAGAAAGTTTTTAGGTATGGGGGAAATTGACCTGTTCACCATACCTCTTTGGGGGCAAGCTCAATCTTCTTTCTCAACAGTTCATTCCTGGACCAAACACCAAATATGGCTCAGCAGCTGCTGATCAGTCTTCCAGGCAGGCAGATACCACACATGAACCCAGCCGCCGCAGACCATTCTTCTAGGCAGGCAGACACCACACATGAACTGGCAGCTACAGTACAGTCTTTTCAGCAAGCAGACACCAGGCTGTAATTGAATGCTGAAGAAACTGCAAAGCTTGCCAACTAGCCTCAGGCTAGGCCAAGGAAATGCCAAGCTGCCACAGGAAACCCACAATCAGTTCTTTGGCAAGTTTCTCTCAATGGAGGAGTTACCCAAATTGAGCTCAATAACACTCTGTAAGGCAAACCAATACATGCCTGCTGTTAGCAAAGAATAGTGAAGTGGATCAAAGCAAACCAATGCTCAGTCATATTTGTACTCCTTCATCATGGATAGTTTAACATGTTTAATATTAAAACATCCTTTTACCTGTGTCTGCTTCAGGAAAATATTCTTTTGCATGTCTGCTTTAACAAGAGATCCTTTTACCTTCATGCCTCAGCAAAACATCATTTGACATAACTAATTTTCCAAAGAAACTAGTTTTCACTTCACACCTGTCTGCATTTCAATATCTGTTACTACAAGCTATAAGCACAACCAGAATAAAACAAAACAGAAAAATAAACAGCCTTTTTATTGACCTATAATATCATTCTCATGGGATTCTGTAAGGTCCTTTCCATATATCATAATAAAGAAAAGCTAAGGCAACATGGTCAAATTATCTAATTCAATCGTCATTGTGGGTCACTAATATAATCTGAAGCTACAATGTCACAAATGTTCATAGTTAAATCTCCACCTCTAGCTTTATGTGAAAGCAGCTAAAATGTGCTACTTGAGAGAGGGATCCTGGAGGAAGTCATCAACTTCAGGATAATGGGGACATTCTGCTTTGGTCACTTTCACTGTTTCTTGCCTATCCATAATAGAAGTATCTTTTCTCCCTTACAACCCTGTGCCTTTGAGATTCCCCCCCCCCCCGTAACCAAACTGAAAGTAAAGAAATCTCCAAACTTAAAACACCACAATGCTGAACAAATTTAAAATTGTTTCACATCATAAGTTGAGAATATAAGATATTTATAATGGCAAGATGTTGGCTAACAAGAATATCTCACTGTTCATAAAAATAAAAATAAACAAATAAAACAATTTAAAAACTTTTAATGAGTATATGTAAGAAAATTAAGTCTCGAAGCATGTGCCTTCCTAAAGCAGCATTAAATATCTGAAGAAAACATTAAAGAATGTTCCACAGTTTTAGTTGGAATATTAGCTAGTCTTTGTCCTTGTCTATAGAATCTCACAGTCACAGTCTGGTTCATTAATTCTTGTCTAGTTTACTGAATTTTCTGTTGGGGCTAGGTCTCTCAAGCCTCTTTGACCTACTTTTTAGTCTATCTGTATAAAGAATTTCTTCTTAAAAGTTTAGCTTACTTTTTTTTCTTTCCTTCCTTTCTATGTTTATGACTGTATGTTAACCTTGATTAATGTGAAGGCAGAGAGTTTTCAGTATGTTAATGTATTTTCTTACTTGACATGCAAAATAACCTTGCAGTGTTCACTACTTGCTGAACATACAAATGAACCAGTTCCTTTAATTGTTGTATTTCTTTGTACATTTCCATTTGTGTTCTGAAGCATTCAATTGTCATCCTGTTAACCTTACACAAATTATTCTATGCAGGACACAGAGACAAAGATACATAAATCTAGAAAATGTCTTCTGTGTTGTTCCAATACAAGTATGAAAGTGAAAACTGAAACAAAATCTAAAAATGCTCACTTTCTGGCAGGCTTTGTTTCTACTGACAGTGAACACAGTTCCATTTAGTTTGCTCATATTATGGACTGAATTATTTGTACAGATCAGCTTTAGAAGTTGACATACTGCCCTCCATGTAGATAGCATTAAAAGGAGGGATTTGGTAGGAAATCATGTCAGGGGTATGGGTGTCTCACTGAAGGTCTTAGTATCATTATAAAAGAGGACAGGCTGAAGTTTCTTGGTCTTTTCTCCCTTGTGGGATACAAAGAAAAGCTGTCAGTATACAGTGTTAAAAAGAAAGCTCTTTGTAACTGGTGATAGTTTGATATTTTCTTTTTCATTTTGCAACAGGGAAGCACTATGTTGCCTACGCTGGTTTTAACCTCATTCTATATCTCAGGCAATTGATGAGCATGTGTTAATATATTTGTTTTTTGAGTATCTAGTGCTATAAATCTTCTTCATTAGGCCTAGAAAAATCTATAATGTTTTGTTCTACATATCAAAACTTACATATAAAGTTTAGAGTTTCTTGAGATACTATCTATAGTTTCTTCACAGAACTAGGAAAAACATGAAAAATGCATATTGATCTGAATAGAGACCTAAAGAAAGAAGATGATGAAAGTAGACAGATAATACATTTTGCTATTTGTAACACACATGAAAAGCATACAAACCAAAGCTAGAACAACAACAACAAAAACATGTTTCTTTCTTTCTTTGTAGAGGAATTTTAATAGAACAACATGGCAGTTTAGATGAGGGATCACACCCAGAGATATTCATGGTCTGTGTGATCTGGGTGGAATTCAGAAAAGCCTTTAACTCCAGGAAATAGAAACAAGTATATATCTGAGTTCAGTGCCAGCCTGGAATAAAACAAGTATCAGGAAATAAATGCTTAGGTCCAGATGTGGTATTTTATGCCTTTAATTGCAGGAGACAGAGGTAAGCAGATCTCTGATTTCTAGTCAGTCAGTTCAGATGGTCAGTGAGCTAAGTTTAGTGAGTTGAGTTTAGTGAGGCAGTTTGGAGACAGTGCAGTGAGTAAAGTAGAGTGGAGTACAATGGAGTTAAGTTCCTTCATGAGTTCATTCAGTTCAGTACATGTCATCAGAGCCAGAGACTAAGAAGGAGTCAGAAGATTAGAACCAATTGCTAGAGTTAGTTTGAGGCCAAACAAAAAAGTTGTCAGAAGTTAAGAGAAACAAGATTGAATCAGCCAGGTTGGATTAGAGTTTGAGTCAGAACAGCTTAGTTGCATCAGACAGCCAGAGGTCAGAAAGAACTGAAAGTGTGAATACAAATTGGAAAGGAAGGAGTTAAAATATCACTATTTGCAGATGATATAATAGGATACATAAGCAACTCCAAAAATTCTACCAGACAACACCAACAGTTTATAAACAACTTCAGCAAAGTGGCTGGATATAAAATTAACTCAAACAAATCAGTAGCATTCCTTTACTCAAAGGATAATCAGACTGAGAAAGGATTTCTGCAAATGACACTCTTCACAATAATAACAAATAAGATAAAACATCTTGGTGTGACTCTAACCAAGCAAGAGAAAGATCTGTATGACAAGAATTCCAAGTCTCTAAAGAAAGAAAACAAAAAAGATCTCAGAAGATAGAAAGATCTCCCATGATCATGGATTGGCAGGATTAACTGTAAAAGTGGGCATTTCACCAAAGGAAGTCTACAGCTTCAATGCAATCCCCATCAAAATTCCAACTCAATTCTTGACAGAGATAGGAAGAGCAATTCTGAAATTCATCTGCAATAACAACAGCAACAAACAAAAACAAACAAACAGACAACAGACTAACGAAAACCATTCCTAACAATAAAAGAACTTCTGTGGGAATCACTGTCCGTCCAGTACTTCAAGCTATACTACAGAGCAATAGTGATGAAAACCACATGATATTGGAATGGTGACAAGTAGCTAGATCAATGGAATAGACTTGAAGACCCAGAATTAAACTTACACACCTATGGTCACTTGAAATTTGACAAAGAAACCAAATCTATCCAGTCTAAAAAAGATAGCATTTTCAACAAATGGTGCTAGTTCAACTGGCAGTCAATGTGGAGAAAAATGGAAATTGATCTATTCTTATCTCCTTGTACTAAGCTCAAGTCCAAGTAGATCAAGGACTTCCACATAAAACCAGATATGCCAAATCTAATAAAATAGAAAGTGGGATAGAGCTTTGAACACATTGTCACAGAGGAAAATTTCCTAAAAAGAACATCTATGGCTTATGCTCTAAGAACAACAATTGACAAATGGGACTTACAAAAATTGAAAAGCTTTTGTATGGTAAAGGACACTGTCAATAGAACAAAATGGCAACCTGAAGATTGGGAAAGGATCTTTACCAACCCTCCATCCGATAGTGGGCTAATATCCAATATATACAAAGAACTCAGGTTAAACTGTAGAGATCCAAATAAATCTATTATAAAAGGAGTACAGAGATAAACAAAGACTTCAAAACTGAGGAATAACAAACAGTTGAGAAACACTTAAAGAAATGTTCAATATCCTTAGTCAACAGGAAAATGCAAATCAAAACACCCCTGAGATTCCATGTCACACCAATGAGAATGGCTAAGATAAAAAACCCAGGTGACAGCAGATGCTGGTGAGGATGTGGATAAAATAAATTAAATGCACCTTCCAGGCTACATTTTTTTTTTGTTTATGATAAGTGATGAATACATTTATATATAAATCCTTATACATTCTAATACCTATCTAAACTCTAAAATGTATATTTTATTGTTCTTAAAAAATTCTCTTCTTAACCAGAAAATTAGAAGTCTGGTTGCAATATTTAAATGAAGGAGCTGAAGGGGTTTTCAACCTCATAGGAAGAACAAAATTCTCATCCAACCAGACACCCCAGAGCTACCAGGGACAAAACCACCAACCAAAGAGTATATTTGGAGGGACCCATGGCTCCAGACACATATGTAGCAGAGGATGGCCTTGTCTGGCATCAGTGTTAGGAGAGGGCCTTGATTCTGTGAAGGCTCAATACCCCAGTATAGGGGAATGCCAGGGCAGTGAGTTGAGCATGGATGGGGGGGTTGGTAAACACCCAAATAGAAGCAGGAGGAGGAGGCATAGGATAGGTTGTTTCTGGAGGGGAAACCAGGAAAGAAGATAACATTTGAAATGTAAATAAGTAAAGTAACCAACAAAAAAAGAAAGAAAAAATAGTTAATCTTACATTTTTCATAATGTGATTTTTTTCTTTCAAAAAAGTACTGTATTTACCCAAATTTATAGGCTAGATTCAAGTGTTTACTAATTTATAACTTGAAGTAGGTTGAAGACAAATGCCTTCATTCCTTTAATTATTATTAGACATAACTGATCATTGATTAGCCCATGTCAACTACATACATAGAGAACCCATAAATATATTTTTACTAACATGGACAATGTTTGATTCCTTATTATATATCCATTCAATGAGAATCTTTGAAGACCTAGTGGTCCTTATGTTTTATAACAAAACTGTTCACAGTGAATCTAGTGAGCCTTAGGTGTTTGTTGTCCTACTTCCATGGCTTTTGCTGTGATTAAATATCTTGGGATAAAAAGCTATTTGGATGGCAAAGGGTTTATTTTAACTAATCTCCCCCCCACACACACACACTAGCCAACTTAACATAGACAAGGTTTTACTGAGATGAGACATTTTCCCAGGTGATTGTCTCTTTAATTGACAAGTTGACAATTAAAATTAAGCATTTAACTTGCTAGTATTTGTA